>JAHHUM010001487.1:82485-281851 GCA_036173005.1 Crenichthys baileyi
GAGATCGACAGACGGATCGGTGCGGCTGCCGCAGTAATGGGGGCGCTGAGCCGAAAAGCGAAGCTCTCGATTTACTGGTCGGTCTACGTTCCTACCCTCACCTATGGCCATGAACTTTGGGTCATGACCGAAAGAACGAGATCCCAGATACAAGCGGCTGAAATGAGCTTCCTTTGTAGGGTGGCCGGGCACTCCCTTAGAGATAGGGTGAGGAGCTCGGCCATTCGGGAGGGGCTCGGTGTAGAGCCGCTGCTCCTCCACATCGAGAGGAGCCAGTTGAGGTGGCTCGGGCATCTATACCGGATGCCTCCTGGACGCCTTCCTCGGGAGGTGTTCCAGGCACGTCCCACCGGGAGGAGGCCCAGGGGACGGCCCAGGACACGCTGGAGGGACTGTGTCTCTCGGCTGGCCTGGGAACACCTTGGGCTCCCCCCTGAGGAGCTGGAGGAGGTGTCTGGGGAGAGGGACGTCTGGGTGTCTCTGCTGAGTCTGCTGCCCCCGCGACCCGGTTCCGGATAAGCGGAAGACGACGAGTACGATTACGAATACCTTATGGCAGTCAGGGTACCATCGTTTATCATGTACAGGTCTGTGCGTCCCTCCATGGATATTCCTCCCCAGACCAACAGTGACCCACCACTAAACCAATCATGCTGAACAATGTTGCAGGCAGCATAACGTTTATTGCAGCTTCTCCAGACCCCTTTACATCTGTCACATGAGCTTAGAGTGAACCTGCTCTCATCTGTGAAAAGAACAGGGTGCCAGTGATGTATTTGCCAATTCTGGTATTCTTTGGCAAATGCCAGTCAAGCTCCACGGTGCGGGGCAGTGAGTACAGGGCCTACTTGAGGAGGTAAGGGCCTCGGACCACCCTCATGAAGTCTCTAATAGGCTAGTCAGAGACATTCACGCCTGCAGCCTGCTGGAGGTCACTTTGTAGGGCTCTAGCATAACTTTTCCTGTTCTTCCTTGCACAAAGGAGCAGATACCCGTCCTCCTGATGGGTAAGGACCTCTGACGGCCCTGTCCAGCTCTCCTAGAGTATTTGCCTGTCTCCTGGAATCTCCTTCATGCTCTTGAGACTGTGTTGGGAGACAAAGCACACCTTCAGGCAATAGTATGTATTGATGTGCTTACTGGTGGAGCTAGACTGTGCAACCTCTGTAGGGTTGAGGCATCACCTCATGACACCAGTAGAGACACTGACCCTGGTCAAATGCAAAACTGCTAACAAGCAGTCAAAAAAATGAGGAGAGGAAAACTTTGGCCTCCACCTGGAAAACCGTTCCTGTTTTTTTAGTCGCCTCATTGTTGCTTTTTAGTGCCCCAGCAGACACTGATTAACAACCCCCTCTACTACTTAACTGACTTGATATTAAACTTTAATTAAAAAGTGTACCTTTGATATTTTTTAAGCGGTATATATATTTTTTTTCTCACAGAAACCTATTACCCCATAGGGAAAAATTGGAAAGATTTATTTATATTGCTAAATGGTTAACTCAGTGTTTCATCAGTATTCAGAGCAATTTTTGTTGAAGTGCCGCTGGCAGCATCACAGCCTTAATTCTTGCTGGGTATGTCTCTGCTAGTCTACCTGATTTGATTTTGTTTTTTTGTACTCTTCTCTGTAGATCCTCTAAAGCTCACTCAGGTTGAAAGCGCAGTGTCAGTAGACTCCGATGTGTTTTTTTTTGCAGCACCAGTGGCCTGTATTTTCAAAGTAGGCAGACAGGAAGTGGGGTGGGGTGGGGTGGAGGGAGGGAGAAGACATGCAGCATAGGTCTCTGGGGTCAGGACCTGAACCTGGTCCAGCTGCGTCGAGGACTGAGGCCTCTGTATATTGGTTGGTCGCTCTACCACTACGCGCCCTGCCCTAGACTGCTTTTGTTTTTTAGGTATTTCCAGAGATGATCAATTGGTCCAGACTCCTGAAGCTTCTGCTTTGTAATGTGGACTTTGTCCTTCAGCTCATTGTCCTGTCATCCTTGTAGTCATGGTTATGTGATTTCGACAAATATCACCTGCAAGCAGGAGGTCGCTGAGTTATTATAATTTGAACAGGGATCAGAATGTCTCATGTTTCAAATATTCATGTTTTCAAAATAAAAAAAATAATATACAGTTAAATTATATGTGAGATTTCAGCAATGTTTTATAAAAATGTACCATCATAATTTATCAAAATACTTTGAGTGAGAAGAGCTGAAAAGCTTTATAGAAACATGACATTGAGAAATTATTATTGAATCTCGTACCGGCGATTTAAATTACAATTAACCCACATTTTCCTCTGTACTCTTTTGTTCTCTACTTTTTTATCATCAGTGCCCCGGACACTCTCTCTGAGCTTTATGATCTTGGTCATATTAGTTGTGAGCAGTAAAAGCAGAAGTGACTTATATGTAAATATATTATGGGATTGCAGAGCTTCAGAAAATCTATGCGCTTCCAAATATTACATCCAAGTAGTCCTTTTCAATCATGATATTGCAGCCATTGATATAATGATGACGGCTGCGATTCGATGCGTTATGCAGCTTTATCAGCTACTAAGAGAAATAAACTCATGTGAGGTAATTAAGTACTTTGGTTCGAATGTAGCGAAGCTGGGAGGCCGTGGAGACATAGAGGCAAGAATTGGCAAACTGACAGAGCCATTCTTTGCCAATAGTGCTAGATAATGTGGATATCAGATCTGGAAAGACAAGGTAGAAGTTAGGAGCAAATTCAACTCGAGGATTCTGGGATTATGGAAACCTTTGGTTTGCTTTTACTTCCTTTGTGGCATTTTTACTGGGAACTTTACCTAAAGCGCACCAAGTGGTCTTAAATCATTAACTTGATTGTTGTATCGCTAAATGTTGTAACAATAAACGGTATATCTTGAGAGAATTGCCATCCACACGACAGGAGTGTTTTGTCAAATAATATTTGATAAATATTCCTTTTTTTTATTGCTCACAGAATGCATTAATGAATATAATTCAGGATGTTTCCAGCTCTTGTTGGAGAAATGTTTTAACCAACAATTATGTCCTTATCAAGAGAACTCTTGAAAGGTCTGGAAAAGTCTGAAATTTGGCCTTTTTGTTCTTAAATGAAAATTAAGAATGAAAAATATTTATAGTTCCAGATTTTTTTCCTTCTATTTTCCAAAAGTCATATCTTACCTTATCTGTACTTTATCTTTGATTTGCCACATCACACCTTGATTTTAATATTTTACCCAATCAGTATTTCTTTAGTTTGACTCTGTGCTCTAGACAACGGATCCGGTTCTTAGACTGGGTTTGGTTAAATTGCTGAACAAAGAACTTATAATGCTATTCTTTTTTATTTTATATATATATATATACATAATAAAAAAGAATAGCAGTGTGTGTGTTCAAAACTGCTTTAGTGAATCAGCATTTAGTGTAAACTCTAGCCCTTATATGACAAGCCCATTCTGATCTTTTTTAGTCTACATTACAGCGAAGCCGTGAAATGCTTCATCACACTCTGAAAATCATACACCAGTTTCAGCATCGTGTTGATTCATGGTTATTGGAAGCTAGCGGCTCAAACATTAGACTCTGTTTCTATTCAAGCATTAAAGTTCAATTATTGCGTTCAAATGTCCAGTATCTTATAAAAAGTCCAGTATATGAAGCATAAGTCGGGAATAGTATGGGATTTTGAAACTAGAAATGTGTTGGAAGGAGCCCTGATCTGATGTAATGTGTCCTTGGCTCTCTGTCTCTGCAGGTGTCCCACTTTGCAAGGAAGCAGATGGAAGGAACTGAGGGAGCGCTTCCCCCGATGCTGTGAAACACACTGAAGACGGAGCTGCCCGACATTAATGTTTGATATGACTGGACTGTCTAAACATGTGCAACATATTACACACACCACACACACACACACACACACACACAACACACACACACACACACACACACACAACAAGATCAACAAAATATAACACACTCGATGGCTACATTTACAGATCAACTTCTGTACTGTTACATAGCGCTATACAGACACCCCTGTGTAAACATGGGTGAAAGTACACTCACTTTATATATAAATATGTACTCATTCTCAAAACTTGACATGTCTTTACCCACTGCACTTCGCTGCTGCAGTATTCAGTAATTCTGCTGTACAGTCCATTTTATGTTTGTGAGGGCACTAGTGTGTCTGTGAACTGAATTGTATACTGTTACCTAATTAATCTAACTAAATAAAAGTTCATTAAACATTGTTAGATAATTAACAAATGTGTCTCTCATGAGGTTTTGGGTTTGTGAATTTAATTGTGTAAATCAGGAGAGTTGTTGGTGTGTAAATTTTAGGTTTTGCTTGTG
Organism: Crenichthys baileyi; assembly: GCA_036173005.1. Taxonomy (NCBI): domain Eukaryota; kingdom Metazoa; phylum Chordata; class Actinopteri; order Cyprinodontiformes; family Goodeidae; genus Crenichthys; species Crenichthys baileyi. Next base: position 86,841 of record JAHHUM010001487.1, read on the forward strand.
TTTCCTAACAAAAGGATTCAGAACTCTGGAACTTGTCCTCCTTTTGTCATGTCCCAAATGTGACTGATTAACAACAGTAAGTGCAAATATAACTGGGAAGAAAGTGATCCAATGTAAAAACTACAACTCTATAAAGCGTGACATCCAACTTTGTGCTCTACGGAGTCGATCCTTTGTAGAACCCCCCCCTTCACTGAAATCGTGGAAGCAAGTCTTTTGGGGTATGACTCTACCAGCTTTTCACATTTGTAATCTGACGTTTTTGCCCATGGTTCTTTTCAAAATATCTAAAAATCAGATTGAATAGAGCTCATATGTGAACATTAGTTTTCAGGTCCTGCCACAGATTCGGAATTGGATTCCAATTTGGACTTGGACTGGGCCATTCTAACATGTCAATATACAGTAGATGGATTAAAACTATTTAATTGAAGCTCTGACTGAATGTTTAGTGTCGTTGCCCTGCTGTCAGGTGAAGCTCCAGCCCAGTCTCAAGTCTTTTTCAGCCTCAAACAGGTTTTCTTCCAAGATTTTGCTCTGTGTGTCTCTGTTAATCTTCCTGCTAACTCTTACTATCTTCCTTGTTACTACTTAAGAAAACTTTCGATGATGATGTCGCAATGTTTCTTCACCACGGCCCCTAATCAAACGTCTGATTCCTTCACAGAACACCAATTTTTATACTAAAATTATACATAAGTGGACTTCATTTAATCTGTGTGGCTTCTGCAGACAGCTGGCTGCACTGTATTTTTTTTTTTAGTGGAATCAGAGTAAATGAGTCAGAGTACAAATGCACAACTGCACTACTTTGTGTTGGTTGATCACAAACGTTTGTTGTGACGCGACAAAACGTGCAACCGTCCTTCGATGCACAAGTCTGCACATCATCTGACATGCGAAACATGTATGCAAACTGAGCAGCCAAAGAGAAACGCTGTCATTTTCAGACAAATCACCCATAGTGGGCTCACTGCCTGCCTCCTGCTGTGCGCTCTGTATCATTAATTACCTACGTGGCTATTTTTAAATGCTCCTTCCAGCAGCTGCAGCTCCTGTCACCTGTCTTACCTGTCTTCTTGTCTCCTTTCATCCCTGTGGTTACATCTCCAATGTTCTCTGACAACATGACCCACTTTGTACAAAGATCTGTCTTACAGGATTTACTTTGTTGTGATGTCTGCTGCCTGTCATTGAGACAGCAGATATGTTTGTTTCCTTTTCTTTATGAATTTGCACCTATAGCAGGATGCTGTCATTTCTAGACTTGACTTCAACAAGAAATAATTTTTTATGTGAAGAGATTGGCTGGGATGAAATAATGAGACTTTGTTTAAAGAAGGCATTATCTTTATCCTAATTAAGACAAAAATCGATGCAACTCCAGCCGTGCCACTCCATCTTGCATTTCTCTCCTTGTTTCGCTCCTGCTTCCCATGACTCACTCCCCCCCTCCCCCTTTCACGTCATACGTTCTCAGCACTCTTCCTCCCAGCTCCTCATCCCTCTGCCTCCCCCTGTCATTCGCCAACTGACTCTCTCCAACAGGATCAAACACACAGCAGGTAATGTTAAAAAAAAAGATTGATCTATTTCCTTCTACCATCCTTTTCCTCATCCTTCTCATCCCCTCCTGCATGTTCTCTTCTGTCCCACCCCTCCATTAGTCCATAAGATCAGCCCCTGCGATAGAGATACTGGGCAGGCTCGAGGGCAGAAACGGGTTGGCAGGAGGTTTTTAATAGGTATGCATTATTGGCTTTTGATTTATGTTTCCAGCTCTTACTGCGTGTGTGAGCCTCTTCACAGGGAGCCTAGTTTCCACAGCTGTCCATCTATCAGGCTGCATCATTGTAATCACAGTGTGAGTCCATGAGATGGAGCAAGTGTAAAGGCTCTTCCTTATGAATGTGGGCTGTAATGAAATGCATTTTAATCATTAATCTTATTTTTATTGAAAACGAATTCCGTGCACTTCCATTTTTTCACCACCACCTACCTCTCATGCTCATTTCCATCCGTCCATTTTTTTTATTTATCTATAATCATCTTTGAAAATTGTGACGAGGCAAATGTCTTATACATTTTGCAGGATGTCTATTGTGAATATTGTCGCCAGGGAGATCCTCGACTCCAGAGGAAACCCCACTGTGGAAGTGGATCTGCATACAGCCAAAGGTTGCAGAAAAGATGACACAAACATACTGCCTCTGCACCTATCATGTCCTCTCTTCCCACATTCTTCCCCACCTTTAACCCTTTCTTTCCTCCCACTGTTTACCTAATCTAGGTCTGTTTAGGGCAGCTGTGCCCAGTGGAGCATCAACTGGCATCTATGAGGCTCTGGAGCTCCGAGATGGAGACAAGACTCGCTACAAGGGCAAAGGTGACCACTGACAGCATGTATCCCTCCTCTCTGGTTCTTCCTGAAAAATCTTGATATTTGTTTTTGTCCTTTAAGGTGTTACCAAGGCTGTTGCTCACATTAATGACACCCTCGGGCCTGCTCTCCTGCAGTCTGTGAGTATCAGCTGCTAAAAAAGCAGGAGGAGAAGCATGAAAAATCTGTTTTCTCTGTTTGTGACAGCCTGTTTTCCCAACAGGGAATCTGTGTCCTAGAGCAGGAGAAGCTGGACAACATGATGATTGAAATGGACGGCACTGACAACAAATGTAAGCCCGTGTTTCTTGCACTGAGATATTTGCAATGACATGCAGCTGCACCAGCCTGCATCAGCTGCATCCATGTGTGATGAGGATTCTTCTGTGTTTCCTCACAGCCAAGTTTGGGGCCAATTCTATTCTTGGAGTATCGCTGGCTATATGCAAAGCTGGTGCAGCGGAGAAAGGTGTCCCCTTGTACCGTCACATTGCTGATCTGGCGGGAAACGGAGACCTTGTTCTCCCAGTTCCAGTGAGTTTTTTTGTAGCCGTGCAAAACTGTAATGTCTACTTCAGTGCCTTGGAAAATAATTGATACACCCTTGAACTTTTCCACATTTTGCTACGTTACAACCACAAATCTAAAAGAAAATGATACATGGCTTTTTTAAAATTATAGTGATTAGTGTGATATGCATTGTATTCAGCCCTCTTTACTCTCATACACAACAATAAAAACCAGTGCAACCAATTGCCATTATAATTTGTAAAAATAGTGTAATTATGTTTAATTTTAAGTATAAATCCAGCTGTTCTGTAAAGGCCTTCATAGGTTAGAGAACATTAGTGAACAAACAGCAAGATGAAGACCAAGGAACAAAGCAGACAGGTCAGAGGGAAAGCTGAGGAGAAGTTTAAAGCAGGGTTAGGTTAGAAAACGATCTCTCAAATACTGTTCAATCCATCATGTGAAAGCAGAGTGTTTGTCAAAACTGCAAACCTTGCAAGAGATGGCTCTCCACCTAAACTTGACAGGTCAGGCAAGGTTAGTACTCGGAGAAGATGCCAAATTGCCCATGGTAACTGCAGTTAGCTGCAGTTTTTCCCACAATTCAGGTGGGAGAAACTGTTGATATAATTATGAGTCATAATGAAATAACATGTTATTGACTCCAGTGGAAATAAGAAACTTTAACCTGTAAAGAAAACATTAAGAATTTGCATTTCAAGTTTGCCAAAATCCATGTGGAAGACACAGCAAGCATGTGAAAGATAGTGTTCCTGTCGGAGAAGTCCAAAATTGAATTTTTAGGCCTGAATCCAAAATATTGTGTGTTACATATGGTGGTGGCAGCATCATGGTGTGGGTATTCCTCAAGGACAGGGAAGATGGCGAGAGTTGATGGGAAAATCAATGAAGCTATCAGTGCAGTCCTGGAAGAAAACCTGTTGGAGGCTGCAAAACCGTTGAGGCTTGAGTGGAGGTTCACCTTTCAGAACAACAGATCCACAGCCACAGTGAATTGGTTTAGATCAAATCATTTTGAGGTGTTAAAATGTCAATGCTTCTTCCTGGTGTGCCTCTCTTGCAGGCTTTTAATGTGATCAACGGGGGCTCGCATGCTGGTAACAGACTGGCCATGCAAGAGTTCATGGTTCTCCCTGTAGGTGCCAACTCTTTCCGTGACGCCCTGAGGATGGGAGCGGAGCTTTACCAGACACTGAGAAGCGTCATCAAGGAGAAGTATGGCCAAGATGCTACAAATGTGGGAGATGAGGGAGGGTTCGCCCCTAATATTCAAGAGAACAGTGAAGGTGAGAGGTGCACCTACTTGAAAATGCCATCCTTCATTAGATCATATACCATATTAACTGACAAACTTTTGTTGTTTGCTGTCAGCCCTGGAGCTGATAAAGACAGCCATAGAGAAGGCAGGGTTCACAGACAAAGTGGTCATAGGGATGGATGTGGCCGCCTCTGAGTTTTTCAGCGAGGGCAAATATGACCTGGACTTCAAGTCTCCACCCAACGCTGCCCGCAACATCAGTGCTGAGGAGCTGGCCAGCATCTACCAGGGCTTTATTAACAACTACCCAGGTGTGTATCGAATGGTGCAGTTTCTGGTTTCTGCAGATGTCTAAGCCTCAGCCTCCTGTAAACACACAGTGTTGGTATTACTGCATCACTGCTCTTAGGAAACTTATTTATTTTGGATACCAGTGGTACAATCCTGCCTTTACTTGCTAGAGGACTAGCAGACAGAGAGAAAAACAGATCTCTGGAGAGTCTGCTCTCTCCTCGTGACACATAGGTGTGTGGAGGATGTTTTGATTATGTGCGACAGCATATCTGGTGAGCAGAAAGGCTTGTTGTCCTGTCACTGGTGTGCATACAGCTTGTTGCACAGGAGAGTCTCTTCGTGAAGTGTGTATGGCATCATTAGGATCATTAAACCGGAACATCCCACTGCAGCTTCCATCATAACAGGATGTGATTTTTGACTTATATGTCCATTTCCTTCCTCAAGTCGTGTCAATTGAAGATCCTTTTGACCAGGATGATTGGCCTGCTTGGTCACAGTTTACAGCTTCAGTTGGCATCCAGGTAAGAAGTGACTGTTGTTAGTTGACCCTGGGGTGTTCATCCAATATGTTAAAAATAATCCAGCTCCAGACCTCAATAAAGCTGCAGAGATTTTGCAAAACTCATCATCTAATAAAATATAAATATCAAAAATCAATTATTGTACATTTTTCTTGAATACAATACCCTCCAGAAATATTGGTATAGATGTGTAAAAAGCTGTTGCTGTATCATAATTTTACATTGAAAAACTTTTAAAATTCCAACCTTTAACTTGAGTACATTAAGTCAGGGGGGAAAATCCCACTTTAGGAAGAAGGAGCGCCTATTACTGTATTTTAGGGCAAAATCTAAAACACACTGCTTCCTTGTGTGACATAAGGGGAAAATCAAATGAAATCAGTCAAGATATCAGAAAGAGAATTGTAGACCTTCGCAAGTCTTGTTTATCCTTGGGTAAAATTTTGTAGATGCTTAAAGGTGCCACCTCCATCTGTTCAAGCAAATATATGCAAGTATAAACAGAATGGGAATGTCTAGCTATTATCCCATCGAGGAAGGACACAGGTGCTTTCCCCTTCCTAAATGTTTGTGTTTTCATGTAAAATGTACAAATCAAACCTGGAACAAAAGCAAAACACCATGTGAAGATTATCCACAGTGCAACAAGTCTTGTACCAACAATAGCAGAAAGGCTACTTATGAAGGAAGAAGCCATTATTCCAAAAACAATATAAAATATACGGTTTAAGTAGTAACAGTCAACACGTCAAGAGCTGAAAATAGTTAATCAAGGAATAGTCAAGCAATTAGAGGCTAACATGCTCTCTAACTAATAAAACTAACATACTGCACCTTTATATAATATCAATATTACTCATTTAGACTAATTAAGCAAACTAACCAAATAAAACCTGCACAAACCTGCATATAAACAGCTGTTCCAAGAGGCTATATAAAAGAGATAACTGTTTTGTACCTTTGCAAGATGAGAAAGTAGTTGTTTACTCACAGAAAAACTACATTTTCTCCATATTTTCTGGGACTTTTCTCTGCAGGTTGTTGGAGATGATCTGACTGTGACAAACCCCCGCAGGATACAACGCGCTGTGGAGGAAAAAGCCTGCAACTGCTTGCTCCTCAAAGTCAACCAAATTGGATCTGTGACCGAGGCCATCAAAGCGTATGCCACTGTTCTGTTTGTTTTTATTTCATGCAAAAACTCATATACGTGTTCCTGCAGTGTGCACAGGTGCATGGAAATTACACTCTTGCTGCATGGCTGCTTCTCAGGTGTAAACTGGCCCAGGAGAATGGCTGGGGGGTGATGGTGAGCCACCGCTCCGGTGAGACAGAGGACACGTTCATAGCTGACCTGGTGGTTGGTCTTTGCACTGGACAGGTAATACACACAACCCAGTGGAAGGTGAAATTCCACACTGATCATTGTTCTTCGCATGTAATTTTTCACAGGTGTTTGTGTATACCTGAGAGTATATCAAAAATGGAAAAACATTTAAATTTTACTGACTTTATTTCCTTTGCCATGGTCTAGGGATGTCAAACTCCAGTCCTCGAGGGCTGGTGTCCTGCTACTTCTTGATGTGTACCAAGTCCAACACATCTGAATAAAAGGACTTAATTTCCTCCTCAGTATGCAGTCAAGTCTACAGAGTCCTGATAATGACCTAATTATGGGATTCAGGTGTGCTGAAACAGAGACACATATAAACATTGCAGGACACTGGCCCATGAGGACTGTAGTTAGACACCTGTGGTCTAAAAGACCTGTCTATCCATCCATCCATCCATCCATTTTAGTACAAATCTTGAACAGCAGTATTAGTTTAAAAGAGAAGAAACACAAGGTGAAATCATGAGTATAAGGTTAATCTGGACCTATTCATTAAATCTATTCACAGAATTTAAATGCTACTTGATAGCCTTAGAAAAAGTAAACAAATATTTACTAATGGCAACCTAACCACAGTATCTGACAAAAAGAAATTATTAAACTGTTTTCTGTTGCTAATAAAACAAACATGCCTTTCAAACATTGATATTTTTTGTGCCCTGTCAGATCAAGACTGGTGCTCCATGTCGATCAGAGCGTCTGGCCAAATACAACCAGCTCATGAGGTGAGTTTTTGTTTCTCATCTTATGTACCAGTCCACATAATAGTTCCCCAAGATCATGAGCTGTACGTTTTATCTTTCTTCTCTTTCTCATCCACTCTTCTCCTCCGCTGTCTGCTCTGTTTTCTGTCTTCCTCTCAGGATTGAGGAAGAACTAGGTGACCGGGCCTATTTTGCTGGTCACAACTTCCGCAACCCCAGTGTCCTTTGAGCCATCTGCAGCAGTGCACAAGAACCAAATAATATTAAATACTCACTTGTTTCGGTGGAACTCCTAACACACATAATCACTCATAAATAAGTCTTAAAATAATTAGAAAACACATTGTGGCAATGTTAATCTAATGCCTCAGCAAGTGAAGTCACACTTCTTCTGGTGGTCCTGTTCTTTTCCTACATACTGTGTGCTTTTCACCCATTCCTGAAATGTTTTGATCTTTTGTTGTTTCATCTAATCCCTGTTTCAGTGCAACAGTTAACTAGTACTTTGTCAAAACCCACAATAAAGTGATGAGTATATGATATTTTGGTTTCTTGACCTATCATTCTGCTGTTGTTCCGTGCAAAAGTTTGGGGTTATCCATTGATTCTCTCTATACTTTCCTTCGAAAGAGTCAAACTTTCTTCTGAGTGGTCTAGATGAATATTTCTCCAGGTTTTCTGAAGGTCTTTAAAAGTTGCTTTGAACTTTGTCTGATTTTTACTCATTTTCAGTCCAGCCTCTGATCAATTTCAGAGCCATGATTTTTTTTTATTTTGTTTGCTGGGCCACTTAACCATACCAGTTTTGATTTTAGCAAATGGATAAAACATTTTGACAGACATAAAATTTTCTTTAGGAACGATGCACTAAATACGAAATGACTCTCCAAGAGTTAAGGTGCTGTGCAAAGGTATTTGCCTCCTTACAGATTTCCTGTTTTTTGTCACACTTCAGTGTTTCAGATCATCAAACAGATTTTAATATCAGAAAAACAATAAGCTAAAGAAATGACAAAAAGCAGTTTCCACTGATGACAGGGAAAATCTATCCAAATCAACCCAGTGTTATGGGAAAATTGATCACTTTGCAAAGAGTAACAAAGCCATCTCTAAGGATTAAAGACTCTGGTTAACCACAAGGAGAGTCATTACCCACAAATGAACATAGGAACAGTGGTGAACCTTCCCAGGATTGGCTGGCCTACCAAAATTACTCAAAGAAAGCATCAGTGACTCATCCAGGAGGTCACAAGAGAACCCAGAACAACATATACAGCACTGCAGGCTTTATTTGCCTAAGTTAAGTTCAATTTTTGTTGATTCAATAATTACATTCATGAGAGAGTACAAGGCCAATATCACTGCTGAACTAAAGATAACCATCTCACATTTGCAAAAAAAAAAAAAAAACATCTTGATGTTTCCCAAGACTTTGGGGAAAATATTCTGTGAACTAATGAAACAAAAGGGGTACGTTTTGGAGATGTGTGCCCACTACATCTTGTGTGAAACTAACACGGCATTTCAGAAAAACTATATCTTAAGCTCAAGCCCTTTTGGGTCATGCAGCAGGACCATGATTTAAAACACACCCACAAGTTCCCCTTGTGGCTCGAAAAAAAAGAATTAACATTTTGTATTGGTCTAGTCAAAGTCTAGTTTTAAATCAGACAGAGATGCTGTGACATTAAAAACCCTCAAGACTCATGGTTAAGCTCACTGTTCTTTGCTCTATTTCACAAACTGCTCAAAAGAGATGCAGAATGTTTTAAGAAGCCCAGTGAAAACGGGAGTGGATGACAGTAAACTGGGAACAAGTGCTACTGGCTGCTTCTGCTGCATCCCATTTGTCTGCTATGGTGTAACTTGGATCTGGAAATGACGTCTTTGCAGATAGTTGTTTTCAGGTGGGAAAGATATCACTACCAATAAAATGCAACAAGTTATACAGCACTAGAAATGGCAAGTGATTTAATGGAAAACAGACTGTTAGAAGTACAAATGTGCAGTTTTTTCCCGCAGCTCTATGGTCACAAATTTACATGTGGCAACAATCTTGTTCTGAGAACTGGGTTGGTGAGAAGCCAAAATCAGAATTACTTCATACTTATTTTTACAAGTTTTAACTTGGAAAGTCAACTTTTTGAACAAAATAGTATGTATAAATAAGCCCAATTCTTCGCTTAAACATGCAGTAAACAAATAAATGGAGTTTTAGAAAGAGTACATGTTTTTTTTTAAATGCTTACAAGCTGTAAGCATTTAAGAGATGTGTCACGTCACTAAAAAATATCAGTTATTATGGTGGCGCTTGAAAAACTTTTTACTGAGGGATTACTTATACAATAAAAGTTTCAGAACAATTTCTCTAGTATGTTCTTTCTCAAAAATACCACCTGTGAACAAACTGGGATGTGGAAGATTCTTGAGATTCAAAATACACAGATCAGACATGTTATTATGATCACTGACAGTTGAAGTAACTGACACGGATTGTCTCTTCATTGTAGTACTTGTTAGTGGGTGTGATATATTAGACAATGTGGGAACATTTTGTCCTTAAAGTTGATGTATTGGAACAGGAAAAATGGGTAAGTGTTAAGGATTTAACTGAGATTGACAAGAGTTAAATCATGATGGCTTGACATCCTGGTCAGAGCAGCTGCAGCTCCTGTTGTTAGTTCCCCGTCCACAGTTCTCTGTATCTATCAAACTTGGACCAAGGAAAGAACAGAGGTGAACTGTGACAGCGTCATGAGCAATGCTCATTGAAGCATGTGGGGAGCAGGACTGGCTCCTGTAGTCTGATCCAATAGATGAGCTACTAAAGCTAAAATGTCTGCAAAAATTAAATGCTGGTTACCACAGAATGGTGTCATAATAAACAGTAACTTTGTTGTTTATTAGCCTGCATAGCTGCAGATAAGTCAGGGTGCCTATTTTCGACAGAATAACGCATACTGCAGCAAACAAAAATGGTCCAGTAATGGTTAAAGGCACACAACAACGAGTTTGAGATGTTATCTTGGCCTCCAAATTCCCAAGATCTCAGATCCAGTTGAGCATCTGTGGCATGTGCATATATGGAAGGGCATCCTTGCAGCAAATGGCGTATTAGATTGGTGGTCACAGTATTATGCCTGACCAGCGTATATCGCTACTTATTTCCAAACAGAATTTGTCACATTCAGTGACCCAGGCTTGCATTCGCTGTCAGTTCACGGACCCACCAGCAGAGGGCGCGCCAGCAGCGAGGCTCCGCTCTGGCCGAAGCCGCTGCCGCTGCTGCTGCTCCTCGGGCTGCTTGCTGCTGGTGGCGATGATGATGATGATGATGAAGGGAGGTTGGAGCCACGCAGGCGCACGACGCACAGTCTCCGGGCGAGTTGCCATGGTTACCACACAATAGGAGACGGGACAGGGGGCTGTGCGAAGGGGAGAGGAGAGGGAGTGAACGTCAGGAGCAGGGAGGAGGAGGTCTGCAGAGCCGCTTGACTGGACACACCGCTGCAACCTTTTCCCAGACAGACAGATTTAACTGTTTTCAAACGAGCTCCAGCCTCCTTTGTTAAGTCACACATTGGGGAAATATTTGTAATGCACACATTTGCCTATTAAAAACAGATATTTCATGTTTTTTCTCATTTTCCCTCTTGTGGTTTACTGCGGCTAGTTATTCAAGCGCTCCATGTAGTAAAGGTGACTCTGTAGGGACTAAGGAGACCCTCCCTCTTGATCCCCTCCCTCCTCAGAGTTTTGGCCCTCACTCTGCGCCTCTCTTTCTCCTTCCTTCTCCTCCTGTCTCCCCCTTCTCTCCTTATGCAAATCACGCCCTCACCACTCTCCCTTTCTCTCACCCGACGTACGTCCCTCTCCCTCTCTCTCTCTTTCTCTCTCTCTCGCTAAATATTTTGACTGTAAGACTGGAGAGGGGGTACAAAAAAGTGCAAGTCGTCTTAAAGAAAGAGGGGGGAGGAGTGGGGGGCGCAAAATAGGAAAAAAAGGGGGGACCGAAAGGGGGTGGGGAAGAGGCATCAATTTGTACAGTCTGCAGTTGGCACCCCTGTTTTTTTCCCCTGCAAGGAGTAGCAGGAGATTTCTTCTGCGTTATTGTTATGATCGGATCCCGCTGCAACATGAGCCAGCGCCAGGCTCTGCTGACAGACGCCTGGGCCCTGAGGTGTGCATGTCGGCGTGCAACATAAAGCAAAACATAAAAAAATAAGGGGGGAAAGGCAAACTGGGAGAACGCATCGCTGGATTATTATAGGTAAGACGCAGAAAATGGATTCTTACACTCTTCTGCTGGTGAGTCACGTTTGCTCTCACCATGCCATTTGTACCTACTCTTTGTGCGCTAATCATCATCACCATCATCATCAATCTGCGTTGCTATATATCTAAAATTACGACGCGGCGCATGCACATTCCTGTGAGAAAAATGGGGTCTGAGGGGAGCTAAAGCAAATCGCCATTCCGATTCACCTTTCTTCTCGTTTATAACATGTGCATCGCTTTGAAAGCAGCCTCGACACATGCATCCGTGCAGACGGGGGAAATCATGTATGTGCTGCTGAACACGTCTCCGTGGAGGAGCTGGCTGGGGCTCCGCTAGGGTAGCATATAGTCTGCAGCTATGCTCGGTCCCCCTCTGCATGTGTATCAGTAACATTTTGCAGGAAGAAAAGAATCGTTGTGGTGCACGATTGTTGGTGATGTAAGCAGAGCCACTGCATGCTGCTGCTTTGCATCACACACACGCAGAGAGAAGAGGCCAGTTTGTTGATGATGCATGTGCTGCGAGTGGTGGTGACACTGCTGGTGTTTGATAACTGGTGGACCACTGGCAGGCCAGCAAAGATGCCACCTGTAACTGATGTGCATTGTTCAGACCCCCCACTGGATGCTGCTGCTGCTTCTGCTTTATTAATCAATTTATATGAAGGTAAATTAGGGGACTGTGCCTTACTCCTTCCTAGTGCTTGATTTGGACCGCCCCCCCCCCCCTACCCTTTGCCTTTCAACCTTCCTTAATCAGTCATTGCATAGACATTTCTTAGATATTTTTGCTCCATCATGATAGGATAGTATCATTCAGGTGATGCAGATTTGTCTGCAGAACATTGATGATTCGAATCTCCCTTTCCGCCTCATCATAAATGTGCTCTATTTTTTTGAGATCTGGTGACTGTGGAGGCCATTGATGTTCAGGGACTTCATTGCCATGTTCAACAATACCCAGATAGGGTTTGACGTTTAGACCATCCTTAAGTGGTTTCAAGGGGCCCAAAGTATGCCATAAAAATAACCCTCCACACCTAAGGTTGACCAGACTCAGAGATAGGATGAGATGGTTCACCATCCGGGTAGTACAAGGCTGGACCCACTTTTGCCTTCAGAGTTGCCTTAATTCTTTGTGGCATAGATTTTTCAAGGTTTAGGATGAGATTTTCATCCACATTGACAAAATAGCTTATTGTCGTTTTCCAGATTTGTTGGTTCCATACCCGTGATGCAAATCCACATCCCAAAGGTGATCCATTGGGTTGAACTTTTGTGATTGTGGAGGCCACTGGAGTACAGTGGCAAGAAACCAGCTTGACATGATTTGAGCTGTGTGATATATAGCATTATCCTGCATGCATTACTCATATGAAAAGTGGTACACTGTGGAATGAACATGGTCAGCAACAATACTCAGGTAAGCATGAGGGGGCTTAAAGGGTACCAAGAAAATTACACTCTTATGTTGGGTGGTTGGATTCAGCCTCAGAGATAGGATGGGGTGCTCTGTGGTACCAGGTTGGACTTCAGAAATGCTTTGTGGCATAGATTCAACAAGTGAAACATTTCTCCAAGATTTTGGTCCACATTTGCATAATTCACATCTGTGATGCAAACCCTGATTTCCACCACATCCCAAATGTGCTATATCTGATTGGGATCAGGTGACTGGGGAGGCCCTTGAAGTACACTGAAGTCATTGTCATGTTCAAGAAACCAGTTTGACATGATTTTAGCTTTGTGACATGGTGTATTATCTTGTTAGAAGTAGCTATCAGATAATGATAGATTGGGCTGATCAGGATCCCTTCATTTGGTAATTTTCTGGATGTCTGGGTGTTTCCCTGAACCCTCACAGCGCCAGCGCTAAGCAAAGAGAAGGGATGGAAGAATGGCTTCACCACCATCACCAGCCTGAACCGTTGATACAAGGCAGGAGAGATTCATGCTTTCATGTTGTCTATGACCATGCCAACTGAATGTGACAGTTAAATTTGAGACTCATCAGACCAGACAATTTGTTTCTGACATGTTACTGTGCAGTTCTGGTCATCCTGCATTAGTTTTAGGTTTTTAGCTGACAGGAATGGCAACCGGTGTGGTCTTATTGGTTATTTGAGCTGCCATTGCCTTTCTTTCCCCGCAAACCAGTCTGAATTTAGCAAAGCATTTCTGTTCACACAACTGCCACTCACTTGGTATTTTCTCTTTTTCAGGCATAAACCAGAAAAATGGTTGTATATGACAATTATAGTAGATTAACAGTTCCTTAAAAACTCAGACCAGCCCGCCTGACACCGACAACTACGCCACGTTCAGAGAGTCTCTTAAATCTTCTTTTTCTCCATGCTAGTTCTCGGTTTAAACTTCAGAAAATCGTCTTCATCATGTCTAGATGCCTAAATGCATTGATTTGCTGCCATGTAAATAAGCAATTGAACGTATGTACCTAACAATACCTAAATGCCAGTGAGTGCATTTTCATAGTATACATAATTTTTTCCAGTGTTTGGGACTTTACTGATTTTACACTTACTGCAGCATCCTTTCATTTGATTAATGCATGTGTAGTAAAGCTGCTACATGACTCACCTACAATGTTCATACACTCTGGCTCTACTCTAGCTGTTCTTTCTTTTCTCTTACAACCCTGCACACTATTTTTAACCTCATTTAATATTCATGAGCCATTTTTTTCATCATAGTGGCACATGAATGAATGGATTAAACCAACCCGATGAGCGCCTACTGTTCACTGTTCAGCAGGACCACATGGAAAAAAGAATCTTGACATTGTTCGTTCCCCTAATGGCTTGCTGAATAAATAAGCATGTGATTCTTCTGACCATAACCAGGTCATGTGGGTTAACCACAAGTAGCTGTGGGTTGTTGTGGGATGGTGGAAGAAGGAGGGGTTGTGGCTCTCATTCCCAGTATGTTTCCTGCAGACAAAATTCCAAAATGCCAGTATCCCAGTGTTGAAGCCCTACCAAGTGGTGCATTCTGACAGTCGGAGTGGAGGGACCTTGTGTGATTGTAGTTTTTCATTTGCTGTGCTGAAACCTAAGGGCAGAGAGAAGACTGTTTTGTGTGCAGTGAATAGCCGATACAGTGTGAAGCATGCAGGGAATTTAAATGTTGTTATTCTGCCTTTACAGTTACGTACTCCGATGTCTTTAAACATGTCTCCAATTCTTGAACTCCCCTGTGAGTGCAGATAGTAAATGATGTCAATGACCACCTCATCCTTTCATCGTGTATTTTTTTACAAAAACATTGAGTATTTGAGAAGAATTTCCATTCAGACTGAATCATGTCTTCTTTACTTCTGCTTCTTGTAGGTTTTGGTAGCTCTTGCAGTTGGTAAACAACTGGAACCAGTTCTGTTCCTGCAATGACTTCTGTTGTGAAATGGACGTTATAAAGGAAAGATAATGAAAACAAGAACGCACAAAGAATCGGTATGCACAAGGCTTTCATTTCTTTTTTTGTAGAATTGTTAGATGATGCATACCTGCCTAATTTCCCAATGTTTGTCTTTCTAATCCACAATTAGTTAAAACTTAATTACTTTTCAAAATATCTGTTTTGGCAAAGATGCAGGTTAATAATTTTCTCTCTTTATTGTTATTCCTGCCCTTTTTTCTTCTTTTCCTCATTTTTGTCTTTACTGCTGCCACCCAAAACCGACCCCCCCCCCTCCCTTTTTGTTTGAAAAACTCTGTTACCTCTCCATTCTATGTATTTCCTGTTTTTCTTTCAATTATCTCTTGCTCTCCCTCTTTCTTCTCTCTAACACATAAACATTGAACACTTTGCACCACCCCGCAATGTTTTTCCCTTTCGGTGGACTTTGCAGATGCCCATGCGCAGTGGGCGAAGGAGGGGGGTGAGTGAAGAGAGAAGGGGAAGGCGCCCGCACACCAGCCCCCCTCGCCCTGAACGCACCGACCGACAGACGGTTAGAGCTCATCTCCTTGGGCTTGTTGTTTCCTCTCACTGTCTTGACCATAATAAAATGCATGCATGCAAATGATAAAAGTCATGAAACATAAAAAGACAGCCTCCGTGTTTTGAATTTGACGTGTGTGAGTCATCTGCATGGTTGCTAAAGACATACCCTTGCAGTGTTAAGAATTGTTGAACTTATTTCTTGTCAGCACATTGAAACATTTGATGCTTTGTGTTTAAGGCTGATGTTCTATGTGTTTAAGCACATGCAGTTGCAGGCTTTGTTCTAAAAACAGATATAAGCCTATTATGGATTCAGTACAACAGAATTCAAAGTTTTGTGTTGTTTTAGCAAAGAAGTGGTGGTGAGGAACTGGCTGGAAATCGCTTCAGTCGCAGATCACAAGGGCATGATTCATCAGAGAGTGAGGGGGAGGAACTTGTATCACCTCCAAAGAGACAGAAAGTTCAGGTTTGTGTTACATGTCGTCAGCTTCTTATATAAAGATCCATAATTAAGCAATTTGCACCTTGCTATCTCAGACAAACATATTTTTGATTCTAGCCATTATTACCTCATACTAAAATTACCCCTTTTTTTGTTAGGATTCGGCGCCTAACCCAAATCCTCCAACATCAACACACTTGACCGAAAGCTCAACTCCTTCCACTGTTCCACCTCCAACCTCAGCTGCAAGCCAATCTCGGGAGAGTGACAATGAAGATGGCCAGTCCCAGGGCAGTAGGAGTTCAGCCGTTGGGAGCCTGGCCAATAGCAGCAGCAGCCTGAGCAGCGGGCGGGATATAGACCAGGACAATCGATCCTCATCTCCAAGTCTTTCTGCTTCCCCTTTGGGTAGCCTAGACTCTGATTCTGATGGGCCTGATTCACCAAAGCAAGGAGAACGGGAGAAAGGTAAAGAGGGCGGAGCAGGGAAGGCAACAGGGGAGGAGAGGAGAACGTTAAGAGATGGAAGAGGAGAAGAAACCAGTGGTGATGGTGAAAAACGAAACATGGAGACAATTGAAGAGTCCCCATCTCTGAAGCCCCCTTCCACTCCCTGCTCTTCCTCTGGTCTAACTCCTTCTCTCCGTGGAGGAGGAGATTCATCAAATGACAGCAATAGTGGGAGGAAATCATATTTCTCCCTGGACTCCAAATTGATGTGTAAAGTTGAGTATGGCACACCAGCAGGTGTTGAAGGCAGCAGAATGACTTCCAAAGCCAGCACACAGTGCGTGAACAAGACAACTATCTCTGGAGGAGATTTTTCACATAACAGCCCCAACATTCCTCACTCGTTACCCCCTCCTCTTCCTCCTCCACCTGCTCTGAAGCCATTGGAGCTTGGGGGACAAAACCTGTCGGCAGAGGTTAAGACAGAAAGAGAAAAAACTGAAAAAACAGAGAAACTCATGGACAAGGCTCAGTCCACGCCTCCTTCTCTGCTGCCACAGTGCGGCCCACAGCCTATGTCCCAGTCTCAGCCTCAGACTCAGCCCTCCAGCCATCCTCACCACTACAGCTCTACCAGTTGGCAGGGCGGGGCAGCAACTGGTTGCCAGGGGAGCTGGGGCTACTCCCGTTATCCTGGCAGCCACCACCCACAGCACCAGCCCCCCGTACAGCAGCAGCAACTTCCCTCTGTCTACAACCCACCATCCTCCCGCCACTCCTCTTCTCACCCCTCTTATCTTTCCCATCCTCACCCTCACCCCCACAGAGAGTACCTTCCCAGGTACGCTGGAGGGGGAGGGGACAGAGAGAGGGGGGGGCCCACAGGAGAAAGAGAGAGGGGAGTAAGGGGGGAGTGTGGTGGGAGAGAGATCAACAGAGAGTTTTCTGCTCCCGTTGGTAACAGTAACAACAGTAATGGAGGGGGAAATAGTAATAATGGCTGTGGCACGGTGAGTGGGCCCAACAGTATTCCAGCTAGGGAATTTGGGGGGCTGTCAGTAGGGCAGAACAGGGACTACCAAAGTTCTGGGAGAGATGGACCCAACTTAGGTCCAGATCGAAGAGACTTTGGTCCGACATTTAGGGACAGGGAGCGTGAAAGGGAACGGGAAGGAGGAAGAGATTTTAATCTGCCAAATCAAAATCAGAATAGAGACTTTGGCCCCACTGGGGCCGCAGGGGGGCATCCAAGAGACAAAGATGGCAGCAGATGGGTTGAGTTTGGGAGCCAGACAAGAGAGGTGAGCAACAGCAACCCTAACAACAACTCCATACCACAGGGAAACCCCCCAAGCTCAACCAGCGGTCTATCAGTAACCCCAATGCTGAACCGTGACCCACCTGCATCACCCCAAAACAACCTCAGTCACCCTTCTCATTCCTCTCTCCTGCCACACCCCCATTCCCATCCCCCCAGTTCTTCAAACAGGGATTTCCCCCCTCCCATGGACCAGACACAAATGCCTTCAACTGGAGCAGACCACTTCCACAGAGACTATCCTCCAACTGGAGGAAAAGACTTTCCAACCGGGGCACCTCCTTCTGCTGGCACAAATCGAGAGTATCTAAGCTCCCCTGGAGTGACTCCAAACCTGGGACGCGATTACCCAGGGACAGGAGGAACCCAACACCCGCACCCATCTCACCCTCACTACCAGCCTGGGCCCAAAGACAGAGAGAGGGATTCAAACCTGCGAGAATCTGCTCTGTACCAAAGCCGTGGAGGCCCTAATCAGCCTCCTGCACTCTCTCCTTCCTCCTCTTCCAGTCATCATGGACAATACCCACATCCACCTCCTCAGCCACCTGTACACCCCCCTCAATCGTCCCATTCCCAGCCACCCCAATCAAGTATAGGACCCAGTTCACGTACCTCACACTATCAGTCCTCTGCCCAAACTCCTCCAACACCTCTATCTCCCCTACCTAGCCCATCTACCAATCAGATGGGAGCCTTCTCATCCTTTCCTCCTGGTTCTTCCTCTGCACCCACCTCACAACTTCCTGTACCAGGTGGACCATCCAACTGTTCACCTGGATGCCGCCCTTCATCTTTTCACGGCACTTTGAACAATCCTCCTCAGTTTAGTGGCGCATATCACTCCAACGGCAGCACCATGGCAAACAGCAGTAGCAGCAGTAGCACAGTCAGTAGTAGCAGCAACACAAACTCGCAGGCACTCTCACCTCAGAATGTCTCAAAGGCACCGTCAACTCTTAGTAACTCCACCACCAACAACAACAACAACGTCTCAACACCTGCCTTGAGCTCGTCACTTCCTAGTGGAGAGGGACATTTAGATTCAGGTCTACCTCCAACGCCTGTCATCAAGGAAGAACCACCAGAGGATCGGGAAGAAAGCGAAAGCCCTCCTCCGGCATTAAGAAGTCCCTCACCTGAACCAAAACATGTGGATATTCCTATCCATGCCAGCCAATCAGCACGGTAAAGTCAATTTGGGATGCAGTGCCTAGCAAAAGTATTAATACCTCTGAGAATCACATTACAGCCATAAACTTCATTGTATTGTATTTGGACTATGAGATAGACCAACACAAAGAACTTCATAATTTCACAACGGAAGGAAAGTGATTATTTCTACAAATAAAAATCTAAATGAGGTGGGGGATGGGGTTGTGCATACATATTCAGCCCCCCCGAGTCAATACCTTTCTCTGCAGTTACACCTGCATGTCCTTTGGGGTATGTATTTATATTTTGCCCCTGAAGATTTTGGACTCAGCCATTGAAAGACATTGTGGCTGTACACGTAGAGTCTGTTTCCAGCTGGAAGGCGAACCTTCGCCCGAGTCTCAGGTCGTTTCTTTCCGTCAATTCCTACTGGCTTCCCTATGCCTGCTGATGAAAACCATCCCACGGCATGATGCTGCCACCTCAGTGTTTATTATATAATAAAACATTGAAGGCCTTCACAGAACACCTATATTTTTATAGATGTTATAGCCATAGGTTAAGCAGTTAAGTTTTAGTCTCACATGACCAGATCACTTTCTACCACATGCTTGCCGTTTTTCCTACATTACTTGCGGCAAACTGCTCTTTTGAATTTTTTTAATCTGTAGAGTGTACAGCTCATAGTTTTCTTGGCAACTGCTTCTGCCACCTGAGCTTTGGGCCTCTGCAGTCCATCCAGAGTTAATGTGGAAAGAGGGAAGATGTTCAAAGCTTAAGATACTGTTTCCAAACTTAAATCCCAAAAAAGTACATTGAAGTTTGTGGATGTTACGTGACAATATGAGAAGGGAAGTTAAGAATTTGCAGGGTACTGTTTATCATCATGCTATGGTTTTTTAATACTTTTAGTTCAGATTGTCAAATTGACTCCTGATGGTTGTAAACACTGTGTCCAATGATTCTAGGTTTCACAAGGTCCTTGACCGAGGCAGCGGGAACTCCTGTGCCCGCAGTGATGTCCTCTTTGTCCCGTTAGACGGCTCCAAACTGTGGAAAAAGAGGAACGAGATGATTGAAAGAGCTCGCAGGGAAGTTGAGCAGAGGGCCAGAGACCTGAGAGAGAAAGAAAGGGAAAGGGAAAGAGAAAGAGAGCGTGAGAGAGAACTGGATCGGCATCTACAGGTGTGCACATTTCAGCGTGATAATTATGTACAGTGTCAGATTTAATAGATTCGATGCAGATTAAATTGATCTTTTTAATGGGAGGGGAGGAAAGTAGGTCACAGACACATGATTTACTGTCCCTCTGTTTTCTCTTTCAGCACCAGAAGGACGTCAGTGCTGGCGGAGGGGGACGCCAGGGTTCCTCGCTCTTCTTCCCCCCCTCGTCCTCTATCATTCTTGACCCTTCCTCTTCCTCCGCTTCTACCTCCGGCAACGTAGTCGCCCACCCTCCCTCTCACCCCCAGCATCATCCGTCACATCCTCATGCCCACCTTCCACCTACACATCATCTCCACCCCTCTCTGTCCCACGCTATTCCCCACTCTCTCCTCTTACCCACCATGGGTGGGGCTACCGCAGTGGTTGGTGGCCCTCAGGGAGCCCTAGGGATAGGCTTAGGAGGTCCTTATTTAGGACCTGACACACCAGCGCTGAGAACTCTGAGCGAATATGCTCGCCCACATGCCATGTCTCCTCTCGGGGCAGCGAGTCGTGCTCAGGCACACCACCCTCAAGTTCACCATGGTCACCCCCATGTCCACCCCTCATTCTTCCTCCCTCAGTTGCAAAACCATGCTTTGAGCCACCCACACCACCTACCCACTGATGCAGCAACAGCAGCAGCTATCTTGGGCTTTTTGTATGGTGGTAGCTTTGAAGGTGGTCCGGGTGTGCCTGGGCACCCTGGAGTGGCAGGAGGTCCTGTACCAGGAGGAATTGGAGGTGCAGGTTTAGGAGGCATGGGTTTCCCTCATGCCATGGCAGCTCATCGAGATCGGCTAAAGCCTGGATTTGAATTTAAGAGTGATGAGCGCATTTATCCTGCGGGATCCATACCTGATCCTGCAGCTATTGCTCTTGCTCATTCACATTCGCATGCCCATACCAATGCCCATGCACATGCTCACTCCCTGCTCCTTGCAGGAGGTGTAGCAGCTAATGAGGTATCACTCTATGGCACTCCTCCTCCACCAGGTCCACCTGGACCTCCGCACCTTCAAAACCCAGCCCTGGCACAAGTAACCCGACCTCCTCAACCTCCTGCTCCACAGTCACTGTCTAATCCCCCTCCTTCATCTCTTCTCCCACCTTCTCTCCCCTCTCACCCTTCATCTGCTCCACTAGCTGCCCCCTCAGCCCCGGCTCCCCCTTCTGCACCTCCACCGGCTCCTCCTCAGCCTGCTCCACCAACCACCAACTCTTCCTCACTTCATCACCCAGTGACCCACTCTTCTTTCCCTAACTCCCTGTCCTCTCATGTGCCACCGCCTCCTGCCCCAGCTGCTCCGCCCGAAACTTATCCAACTCCCACGTGCTCCCCTGCCTCGTATGAGCGTGACAGGAGCGGAGAGAGGGAACGGGAGAGGGAGCGGGACAGAGCAGCTTTGCCGGCCTTTGGGGACAGAGAGCGAGATAGAGAGAGGGAGCGAGAAAGGGGAGGAAGTGGGGGAGGCGGAGGAGCAGGAGGGGGTAATGGAGGTGGAGCAGGGGGTGGAAGTGGAGGAGAGAATCTGGGGCGTCTTCAGATGTTGAATGTGACGCCTCATCATCACCAGCATTCACACATCCACTCACATCTTCACCTGCACCAGCAAGACACAGGTACCAACTGCTATTACCAATGCTGTCAGTCTTCAAAAACCCCCGATCTGTCAATATGAACAGAGTTAGAGTCAGAAATTTATTTTAAAAGATCTGTTTACCCATTACTTAACAGATGAGGCTGATGTTTGATCAAAAATGTAACAATAATTCTTCCAAGAATCAATCTATGTTCTTACTTGCAATGAATGATTGTAAATGATTATTCAGAGTCTCTTGGAAAATATAAAATTTCTGGTTTGTTCTTGTAGCTTTCTGATCTTTTGGTTAGGAAAACCGGCTTTGGTTAAGTGCACATAAACAACCCTTACGAAACAAACAAAGCTGAGCAATTTAGTGTTTTTAAAATGATTAGCCTAAATGTAGCTTTTTGCACCTTTTTTAAATTTATATGGTCTGAAATGATTCACCAGGCACCATGAGAAGGTACTTCAGGTACGGCTGTGTTAATTTCGTCTGTGATTTTTTTAGCCAAGAATCAGGTGCACAATTTTAAACAGGGTTGAGTATATACATACATCCCCGCTAATATTTAATTGAATGTCAATTAGCACGTTGCACCATGAATACATGCTTTTTGTAGCAAACAACAAGCTCCTAGCATCATTCTGGCAGGACAGTTAACTGATCTGCTTGCAAAATTGATAGAGTTCAATTTAACTTGTTGGTTCTCTGGCACAGATGAGGCTTTTTAGCATAGATGTCAGGATTTTAGGAAGGCCATGTGTTAGTTGAGATCATAGTCCGTTTGGACCAACTGTATCCAGGTTTGAAGTTAAAAGCGGATTTGAGGAAAATCTAGATTTCGTCCTTAATAATTTTTCCATCCGTCAGTGCCACTGGCAACAAAATAACTACTCACTGTGGACACCGTGTTTTAAGGTTTAAAAGCCTCATCTGGACTCATGCAAACATAAATGTGTTAGTTTAAGAGTTCTTGGCCGACACCCTCTTATTGCATGCCGATATAAAACTGTTGACACTGGTGTTGACACTTTCCATTGTTTTCCACTTTCCCCGGTTGCTCGGTTGCTTCTGCACATCCAAACCAAGTTTCTTTTTTATATGAGTGGTGGAGTTAATTTTATGCATTAAGATTTGATGTATTTCCAACTGGGAGTTTAGAAAATCTGATTACAAAGAGAAAGATATATTAGGTGTTTCACTGGACAATGATCCCAAACACTCTGGATAAAAAGGCTAACATTAAGCTTTTAAAATAGCCTTCACAAAGCCCTGCCCTCGACCCGTTTGAAAATATTTTCTGTGTTTAAAGGCTGAATCTGTGTCAGAAAATCAGTCAGCTATAATTATACCAGAAACCTTTGAATAGCTACAAGCACCAGGTAGTTGAGGTCCAACATTCTAATTTAAGCAGACATTAGTGTAGGTGTATGTTGGTATTTGAGTGCATTTTGATCCTGTGTTAACTGGGGAAAATCCACAATAAATTTAAATTAATTCTTGTTTTTTAAAATCATTGAAAATGTTTGTTGTATCATCATTTCACCTCGAGGAAAGAATGGTTCACACTTCTCTTTAAAGGCCCAATTAATTGCTTTCATGGCCATTATAATTGCATGTAAACTGCACACTAGTTAGCCTTCAATATTTCAGTAAATTATTTTGGACATAAACCTGTGAATAATTTGTGAAAGAAAACTTCAAACTGAGCATTTTTCAACATTTACAGTAACGGGAAGAAGCCTTGAGTCATTCTCTCTTTGCCTGACATTTTCTTTTCAAGGAGACAGACTTTCTTGTAATCTTTGAACTCAATCAGTATTTCTTTAGGTTTCCCTTAGGTATTTAAGAGTTTAAATTTGAAATTTTGAGTACATTGGTACCAACAGCCTGTCACAAAGAAATGATTTGCTGTTAGTATTTTAAGTAAATGTATGACAAATACCACTAATGACAGTTTGACACACCTAAAATAATATTTTAGCCCCAAAAAGGTGATTTACAAAGGGTTATTAGGTAATATCTTACAGTTTAAAGTAGATGATTAACCAAAGGATGATGCTTTAATATACATAAAAAATAGGGGTGGTTTCAGACATTTGCACAGTGGCATAAATTTTTATTTAGCAAGATTACTGGACGCTTTTTAATCAATATTTTCTTAATTTGACACTGTTAGTGTTGTTCTGAAATTATCTGAATCAGTTTTTTCCTTGTTGGTTTAATTGTTTGCTATACCATATAAAAGTTGTCTCATAAGATTAAATGTTATGAATCATTTTCAACAATATGACCTAAATATTTCTGTGTTAAAGCTTTAACCAAATATCCTCAGATCTGTATAATGTGTCCTGAAAGCATGTTGAAGATCCTGCTTTGACTCACTTCAAATATTTCCTGTATTTTCTATTACATCACTGGCATCCAGCGGCGGGCGGGGTTCACCCCCTGATGGACCCGTTGGCGTCGGGGTCTCCTTTGACTCGCCTTCCTTACCCAGGAGCAACGCTAGGCACTCCCATCCTGGCTCACCCCCTCACTGACAGCGAGGTGCTTCGCCAACAGCTGTTCGGTGAGGAGAAGGCTCCTCGTCCATGTACTCGTTCAGTTTTCTTCTCTAAAAACAACACAGTGCTGAAAAGCTTATGAAGATGCTGTTTTTGTCTTGATTGCGAAGACTGACCCTCGTTTTCTTCTCCTTGTTTTGGTGACAGGTGCTCCTTTCCGTGACTTGCCCCAGCCTTCCTCCCTCACTGGTCCCATGTCAGCGGCCCATCAGCTCCAGGCCATGCAACAGGCCCAGAGCGCAGAGCTGCAGATCCAGAGACTGGCCCTGGAACAGCAGTGGATCCACCACCACCACCACCACTCCCTCACACAGGACGAGTATTACAGGTGCAGAGGCTTTGTGACTATTCTGTTATAATGCAACAATGAATAAATGTTTTTGGCTTTGAACAGAATTATCACTACAACTTCTAGAAAATGTTGGGATTTGTATTTAGGCCCCCCGAGTCAATATTTTCTAGAACCAGGTTTCAAAGGCATCACAGCTGCAGTTGTTTTAGGGTATGTCTCTGTTAGCTTTTCACATCTACAGATTTAAATTTCTGCTTATTCGTCGTTGGAAAATAGCTCAAGCTCAGTCACATCAGATGGAGAGCATCTGTGAACATAATTTTGAAGTCTTGCCACAGTTTCTCACTTAGATTTACACCTAGGCCATTCTTCCACATTAATTTATTTTAATCTCAACCATTCCATTGTAGCTCTGGCTGTATGTTTAGGGTTGTTGTCCTGCTGGAAGGTGAACATCTGTCCCATTCCTATATCTGTTGCAGCTTCTAACATCTAGTCTTCCAAGCTAGTTTGCTGTTTATTTAGCTTTATCCATCCTTCCATCAACACCTACCAGCTCCCCTGTCCCTGCTGAAACCCATCCCCACAGCATGATGTTGTCACCACCATGTTTAAACAAGGGCATGATGCACAGCATAGCGGTTTGCATGTAGGCCAAAAGGTTCAGTTTAGGTCTTGTCTGACCAGAGCACCTTCTTCCACATGTTGGCTTTGTCGCCTACATGGCTTGTGGCAAACTGCAAATAAGACTTCTTATGAGTTTCTTTCAACGACTACATTCTTCTTGCCACTCTTCACTAAAGAGCAGATTTTTATGGTGCGCAAGTAAAAGTTGTCCTGTTGACAGCTTCTTCAAACTGAGCTGTGGATCCCTGCAGCTCCTCCAGGGTTACATGGCTGCTACTCCAATTAATGCTCTGTTTGGCTTGGCTGTCATTTTAAGTAGACGGCCTTGTATCTGATTTCAGATGATAGATTAAACAGTGTTCTGTGAGATGTCCAAAGCTTGAGATATTGTCTTTCAACCCTTGCTGGGGTTTTTTTCACTAATGTTCTCTAACAAACCTCTGAGAACAGTTTGATTTATACTGGGGTTAGAGTGACATCTGAAGGCAATTTGTTGTATTGAATTTTATTCAATTCAATTTAGTTTTATTTATATAGCGTCAACTAACAACACATGTCATCTCAAGGCACTTTACAAAGTCAATTCAATCAAATCATACAGATTTCAGGTCAGGTACATACATTCCAATTAATCCTAACTATCAAACAGTGCAGTCAGATTCAGTTTATTATTCAAATTGATTAAAAGTTTTATATCTAAGGGAACCCAGCAGATTGCATCGAGTCAGTGACTTGCAGCAGTCACTTCTCCTGGATGAGCATGTAGAGACAGTGGACAGTCACTGGCGTTGACTTTGCAGCAATCCCTCATACTGAGCATGCATGTAGCGACAGTGGAGAGGAAAAAATCCCTTTTAACAGGAAGAAACCTCCAGCAGAATCAGGCTCAGTGTGAGCGGCCATCTGCCACGACTGACTGGGGGTTAGAGAGAGCAGAGCAGAGACACAAAACACAGAAGCACTGATCCAGGAGTACTTTCTATGGTAGAGAAAAGTAAAACATTAATGGTTATAGCTCCTTTAGAGGCTTCATCTGGGAGAGAAAGACAGCTAAGCAGATGAACTCAGTTTCTGAGTTTCAGTTTTTGAAGCCAGTTTTCTAGTCTAGCGTATGAAAGAGAGCACATACAGTTAGTCACAGTAGAAGCTCAGCCAGTAGCTATGTCAAGGAGAGCCAGGTTTTAACACTGTATAAGGTGAACATCAAGTTGTTGGCAGCAGCAGCTCAGCCGATGTCCCCCCTCCAGAAAGGTCCCACAGCTAAACACAGAGCCAGGCTAGATGTAGCTTCTAGAAAGAGAAAAAACAGAGTTGTATTTAGGAGTGTTTGAGTATAGAGGGCTGAATATAAGTTCACGCCACACTTTTCTGTTTCAATTTCCTCCCACTTCAAAATCATGCTCTTCTTTGTGTTGGTCTATCGCATAGAATCCCAATAAAATACATTAAAGTTGGCGGCTGCAACATCACAAAACATTAAAAAGTCCAAGCGATATGAATATTTTTGCAAGGCTGCACAGCTGCAACTTTTAAAAATATCAACATGCAATGAAATTGTTATCCACAAAGAACATTTTAAACAGTGGTTTATAATGATGATTTCACTCTTACTCTTGCCATTTGAATCTAATAAAACAGGTTCCCTTCAACATAATTGCCCAAAGACACTCTTGGGCATATTGCCATACAACACTAGTGATTTTGCTTTACAGAAATACTACTGAGGCAGAGTGTTTTTACATTAATTAGTAGTCTGTTTGCTTGTGGGTCTGTACCCTCACTGGCGTTTTTAAAAATGACCAAGACCTGCAGAAGAATCTCACATGCAAGAAACTATTTTAGCAACCAGAATTGTATAATTATTTATTTAGGTGTGTGAAGTTCTACACAGAACTTAAACTGAGATCCTAAATGTTAATCCCCAATCAGCAGTTTTTTAGGTCCTTTTGAAAAGTTTTTCTTTTTGCTTTTGCTGTTTTTTTTACTTATTTTCTATTCATTGCTTGTTCTTGACCATCACAGCTTGTTGTGTAGTTTTATCTCTGATAAATAAAGTGGTCATGTAAAGGACTAAAGAACAAGAGTCACTATATCCACTTCTGAAGTTCACGTCTATGACTCAAGAGATGCATCCTTCATCAGCATGTACTCTAGCCAAGTTTTCTACTAATAGTTCTTTGGATACACCTTATTGGGTCTAAAATCATATTATCTGCCCACCAAACTGTGTCATCTTTGGTATTTCTCACGGATTCAGTTCAAACAGTGGGAATAAATTATCATTGTAGATAGGTGCTGGTGTTGCTGTGTCTAAAAACCCACTCTTAAAATAGTCTCTTTGCTAAATTGCTTGTCGTTTGTGAACACAACATGGTTCGTCTCTTGAATTAGTTTGTGCATTAATGATTCACAGGCAAGAATTGAGTGGTTTAATAAAAATAATAAGTAATTCCTTATCAATAATCCTAAAAGTGGATGACATCCAAAAAAAATCTTTGAAAGGCCTTTGGAAAGATGTAATTTTTTTCTTAAAAAAGACCACTTTAAAATACCACAAGAAACTAAAGCCCGTTTGAAGCAAAATACAAGTAATAAGCATTTAATAAAGTCATTTGCACAGCACTGCATAGTTTTCTGTTTACTTAATTTCAGCAAACATCTGCTTTATTTAGTTTCTGCATTTGTGAAGCCCGTCTGTCATGCATGGATCCAGAAAATGAGA
The DNA here is from genome assembly GCA_036173005.1 of Crenichthys baileyi. Classification (NCBI taxonomy): domain Eukaryota; kingdom Metazoa; phylum Chordata; class Actinopteri; order Cyprinodontiformes; family Goodeidae; genus Crenichthys; species Crenichthys baileyi. Next base: position 114,532 of record JAHHUM010001487.1, read on the forward strand.
AAAAACTGAACTCTTTGATTAGTCGGTCTACAGAGACAAGATTTGATTGTCGGGCTGAATCCAAATATTACCAGTAAATATCCAGCACCTGCAATATTATCAGAGTCCCTGGTAGTGATGTGTAAAACTCCTTAGGAGAAAGTAATCTTGTAACATAATCTCACACTGGAAAACAGAACATTTTCCTTGGTCTTCTGATGACCCAAAAGCGACCTGTTTTTTAGTTTGCTGGGATTGGCCATCTGATTTCTGTTTGAAATGTCCAGATATGTCATAAAGTTCATGATGCCATGGACTCTAACAAAGTACCCAGAACATTTGAGCGCAAAACAGGCCCACAGCATCACAGATCCTCCACCATACTTAACAGTGGGCATTTCACATAGTCATTCTTTGTTTCTTGCCAAACCCACCTGATGTATTTGTTGCAGAAAAGTCCAATCTAAGTTTCATCTGACCCAAACACACATGTACAGTTAGAGTTCCAGTAGCATGTAGCAAATTATACACTTTCTGCACGTTAACATTTGTGATTGTAGGACAGGAACCTTTTTTCCTCATATGCCTCCCAAACAAGCGTCTGTCTTGTTGATACATACATGGTTCTAATGGAGACTTTGTAACCCCAAGATGATCAGCGACAAATATGACGCTGATCTCTACGTTTATGTGAAATTAAGATCATTTTTTCTTATTTTATCTTGCAGTCACCTGAAGAAAGAGAGTGACAAGACCCTGTGAGGGAGGGGACACGATGAGGAGCGGCTTGGGCAAGAAAAAGAAAACAAACACGTGAATCTGTGCAAGAACAGACTGAAGAAAGAAAAAAAGAAAAGCACTGAAAACAAAGATGGAACTTATTAAACTAAAGCTGGACTAAAAGACAGGGAATCCAGTGGCTCAAATGGGAACATTTTGAAGGATTAAAAAAGAAGGTGTGAAAATGTTGCACATACTGCACCAGACTCCCAACGTTTCCCTGTATTAATCTTGTTTTGTATTGTGCACTGTACAGTATATTAGATGGGAGGGGTGAGGATTGTGAAGTACAGTATGTTGTAAAATACTTGATGCCAGAAGGAATGTGTACATGAGTCTCTTTTATGTCGTTGCATGTAGCTAGGCACTTCTTGGTTCTCTTTTTAGTAAATCCTCCCCTCTTTTGTATCTGAGGGGCGTTCGATGTGCATGAGACCCGCAATTTAGTGTTTCTGTTTATGATGATAGTATTGTTATTATGATTAATGTTGTCCGTTTGTTGATAATGATATAATTATATATACAACACATATTATTTGTATTATTTTTTTACATTTTCATGGTATGGCGGTCGGTTTTAATTTTTTATTTTCAATTTACCTTGTGAAACAAGATGCAAATGAAGGCAAAAAAAAAAAGTCTGGGAATAAATTATAATCTCTTTTTTGCTAGTTTCCCCGAGTGTTGATGTGTGTGTTTCACATACATTCAGACTTTTTGCCCCGTCTTTTGTTTTATACAAGTCACTATGCACAAAGCATATCAAATTCCTCCCACTCCTCCCCCTCTGCACCAGCCTCTCCTTCCCTCTCGCGAGTGAGTGTAGCTAATAGGAGACACATGGGATGAGTGTGAGACATGGGAGGTGAGTCGCTCCAGTGAACAGCGGCAGCAGCCACCCTGTAGAGCGAGCATTCCTGACTGCGCTGTACAAAAAAAAAAAAAAAAGAAAAAGGAGGAAAATTTGGAGAGAAGGAAAAAGCAGGAAGAAGCTGAAAGTACTGATTTACTGACACTGTTGAAGGCTCAGGGTGGTGTGTGAGTGCTTCCACCGACCAGAGGAATCTCCTCCCAACGGATCAGTGGCTTCGGCCTTCACTGCCGCCTCACAGATCACATTTATTGATATGACCTAGAGGCCGAAAATCTGCAGCTGTCTTCCCTTTATGCAGCCTGTCTACTGCTTTCTACCTCTGTGGGGTTTGTGTCACCTTGAATAAGTGTGTTAACATAATGTAAAGAGCCTTCCTGCAGGACAGATTTCATTTTTTCCCCTCTGGTAAAATCACATCTGGGGGTTTATTCTTAGCAAATCATCAGTTCTTTTTTTCCAGCTTGGAGGAGGACATATGTGAGGTCATATGTGAGGTATAAGATGCTAAATGTTTTAAAACGTGACGCTCATTCAGATGCAAAACAATCAATATTGTCATAGTTCTTCATTTTCTCTCTCATTTTAAGTCATCTTCTTCCTTTCTTTCTTTCCTGCTTCTTTTTCAGTTTGGTCATGGACCTGCATCCATTTAGTCATTCTCTGCGTCTGCATGTATTTAAAGCTCTGTGTCATGTTGCCCAAAACATAAACCCACAGTGGAACATGGTAGTGGCAACATCATGCTGTGGGGATGTTTTACTTCTGCAGGAACAGTGAAGCTGGTCAAAGTACAAGCCTAAATCTAATCGAGAATCTGACAATACTTGAAAACTGCTATTCACAGATGCTCTGAATCCAAGCCGATTGAGCTAGAGGTGTTTTATAAAGAAGAATTGGCAAAAAATTAAATATCCCGATGTTTAAAGCCAATAGAGACAGCTCTACTTACAGTAAAAGTTTTTTAAACAGGCTTCCTAAGCAGTCTTGAAAACTCTGAAACGGTGTGGAGTTTTATTTTGACATTTTCCAGGAATGGAATAAAAGAAAGTTTGGGTTTCCAGACTTTATTTGTTATTCCATTATCTAAAAGATCTGAATCTGACCTTTATTTTCTGCAAATAAAGGTCTATTTGCATGATTTATACCTGACCTTCAGCTCTGGTTTGCTCATCACAACTTGAGTTTTCGTCCAGAATGTTGATCTTTTTGCTTTTTGAGTTAAAAACAGTTATAAAAAAAATACTCTCAGTCATGGGGTTGGAGGCTGATTCATTGGCCTCTTGATCCATTAACATCTGGGTTTTAAACTGGACCCAGGGACGGGTAACCTTGAACAGGGGGTCAGTTTAGATGCCAAACCAAAACATGAATCCTGTTTTTTGGAATTGTGTAAAATGATGGTATCATAGATAAAACTGTTATAAAGAAGGTTAGCATTTAAGATGTCAAAAAACAGGGAAATACACTTTTACTTTAGTACTGTGCTGTTTAATGGTTTGTGAAAAATCTGATAAAACAAACAATCTAGGTAAATTTAAACATCCACAATAATATGAAAACTAACAAAAAAATCTAGGAAAATTAATAAGAATCTTATGCAAAGTTTTGACTCAGAAGAGCCAAAAACAAACGCAATACACCCTTCATCAAATTTTATTAAACTTTGTAGCCTTCCCTTGATCTTCATCCCACTGCAAATGATAAATGACGAGGGGTGGGTTACAAAAATAAACCTCAGTTCCAGATTATAGATTCCCTTCGTAAGGGCATCTTCACCACATGGAGACAAGTTCTTCTCACTAGCCTTTAGGAAACACTCACATCAAGTATTTCTCAACTATTTTCATCAGTGATCAACAAAACAGTGGGGCTACTAACAACTAAGTACTTTCTTGGCAGTTCTAGTTTAGTTTTGTTTCGTTTAGTTTAGCAGCCTGTCTGAGTTAAAATTCCATCTTCAGTAAACAATCTGTTTTATCTCATGTTCCTGTTTGTTCTTTTTACATTTTGAAGCTTAGCAGCTCAAAATGCAAACAGTTTCAACTTTCCCCGGTCTTCAGATTTGGATCAGGAGTGTATTTGGTAAGCTGATACAACATTGCTCTTCCTGTTACTCACACTTGCTTGATTTTTACCGATCATACTGGAAAAGGATGAGGATGAGGATGAGGGCAGAGTATAGGGCTCAATCATTTATAGTTTTTCTGTAGATAGTGCACTATAATTATTTAAAATAAATGGAGATGATGCTGAAACATACATATTTGCATGTATTTTGTTTCTTGAATGTATAAAATACCTGTAATGCTGCCAGTTTGCAGCTTTTGCACCCTCTCCTGCTTATTCTGCACTATAGTTCGAGAACTGCACATATACTGTAAAGATGGTTGAATTAACAAAGCCACTGACCTTGAAATGATACAGACGTCGTCAAGATGTACTGTCATGTGTTTTTGTTTGAATGCATACTGGATAATATGGTTTTGCTGTTGTGCCACAGATTACATAGGTCTGTCTTTCTACTTTTTTCAAAAAAGTCATTTTTTCTTCCTAGAACTTCAGCACAATTTGCTGCTGCCTTTTAAATATGTGGACCAAAATTCAGTTTTATCTGAGCTCTGAAGTCAAATAGTAATGTCTGAAAGGGGACAGATTTCAATCCTGGGCAGCAAAAACAGCCACACACAAACAAAAAAAGGTCACCGTAGCTGGATCAGCTGTTCATCTTTAGGTTTTGTTGGTCATCTTAAATGTAATGTAGAAAACAAGAAGAAAGGGAGAAGACTAATGAACCACACGTCTGTTTCAGTGTATCTCTGAAATACCTGGAGAGAACCCACAAATGCACGGGGAGAACATGCAAACTCCATGCAGAAAGAGCCCCAGGTCAGGATTCAAACCCAGGACCTTCTTGCTGCAAGGGACAGTGCTAACCACTGCTCCACCATGCAATCCACAACCAAAATGAATGATGGACAAAGAAGTGCATCATTCTGTAGTTTAAGGTAAATTAGGTATTGTTTTAAAAGAAGTTTTAGAAATAAACAACTGAAAAATGTAGCTTGAATTTGAATTCAGCCCTCTCAGTTTAATACTTATTAATTATTTTAGATATTTCTCTTTCAACTTTGCACATCTAGAGAATTATGTTTTTGACTGTTTGATAAATAGCTCAAGCTCAGTCAGACTGGATCTAGCGAGTCTGTGGAGCACAACATTCAGCACTACTACAATTCTTAAGGCATAAATATGCTTCGATCTGAACCATTCCACTATAACCTGAAGGACCTCCACATAGATCATGGTTTATTGGCACAGCATGTTAGACCTAACATGCATCTCTTAATCTTGAAAGCCAAATTAGGGCGGTTAGCTAAAATTAAGCTAAATCTTTTAAGGCAGCTTTTTAAAGCAGTAATCCACGCCCAGGCTTTATTACTGTAAGCTTCGTTGTTTTGGGGTTAGTGATACAAAAGGCTGCAGCGAGTCCTTTAACAGGCGCAAAACAATCCGAGTAAAGTACGCTCATTCTAACTTCCTATACTGCCTGTACATTTTAGGACCATTTTTAAAACTTATTCATTTTCTTTTAAATCATTTATAAAATAGTATTTGCATTAATGCTTTAATGTTTTAGAGATTGGAGATGTTTTGGGGCAATAAAAGTCTGCTTTGGTCTTGGCCCCTCTTGGACTTGTCATTAGCTTCAGGCTAGAGCCTCAAGCGGACTTGGGTCATACAGCAGGACAATGATCGAAAGCACACCAGCAAGTGCACCCTTAAACGGCTCAAGTTATATATATTAAGATTTTGAATTGGGCTTGCTAAAGTTTGGACCTAAATCTGATTGAGACGCCGTTCATGCATCAAAACCCTCTTTTTTGGGTGAACTGAAATAATTCTGCAAAGAAGAGTGGGCCAAAATTCCTCCTCATGAATGCCAGTTATCACTAGATGGCAGTAGCATCCAGTTACAGGGTTTAGGGGGAATAACATTTTCACATAGAGCCAGGTTGGCTTGGATAGGTATTTTGGCTAATAAATGAAAGCATAACTTGAAAACTGAGTTATGTATGTATTCGGGTTACCTTTCATATTTCAATATATTTGATATAAAGCTTTTAAATGTGACAAACAAGCAGAAACAGAAGGAATCTGTAAAGGGGCACAGAGGTTTTCACAGCATTGTGCTGAATGGATTCCCCTTTAAAAGATGCAGACTGAGAACACTGACATTTTCAGAGAGGAAATAAATCCACCCTCTTGGAGAGAGATTATATTAACGCGGCCAATTGCTTCGGATTTACAGGATGTTATAAATGAAAAGCTGCTACTGCCCCCTACTGGAGTATAGTGGGATTTTTTACTCTGCAACATAAAAGGGGGAAAAAAGACAGACTTTTCAGAGGCAGGGGGTTAATTTTTTATTCAGAAATGATACATGGACCGTACATTACGTAAAAAGGATAATTTTACACAATCAGTTCGCTATTCATAATTAATGTACACAAGGCTTAATGGGATTCAAGCATACTCAGTACTAGATACAGTAAACCTAACACTTATAGTTTCTAATTAATTCATACGTGGACATGTAATTACAGTATAAATTTGCCACCCGGGCATTAACATGGACTTCATACTTGTACATTATCCCTCTTGTGCACACTTCTCACGTGTCTGCCAAGAGACTCCATCCATTTAAAGGACTTGCCACAGTAAGCACATATATAGCGTTTTCCCTCGGTGTGAATGGTCTGGTGTCTGTTCAAGGCGCTTGTGGTGATGAAGGTCTTCCTGCAGATGTCACACATGTAAGGCCTCTCTCCCGTGTGGGTCCTGATGTGGGCTGCCAGGTGGGAGCAGTTGGTGAACCGCTTCTCACACATGGAGCAGATGTAGGGCCTGTCTCTGCTCTCCTCGCCGCTGCTGCTGCCTCCGCCGTTGGCGTTGCTTAGAAACTGTTGGAAATGCAGGGCTTGGTCGTGCAGACTCGTTGCCAGGCCGGTGTGGGGTGAGATAAACTCCTGCGCCTCTGGTTCCGGGTCCTCCTGATGCTCTGCAGGGTCGTCCACCATCCAGAAGTGCCTCTTGGTAGCCTCTCTCTGCTGCTCCTCTTTGACCTGCGAGGTCTCTGGGAGCTCCTGATCCACGCAGCAGACCTCATCCTCTTCCTCCTCATCCCGCTGATGCTCCTCCTCATGGGGAGCAGCCACTGCAAGGGGTGACTGATGGGGCTGGACAGGAGAAACAGAAGGAGGGGGAGGAGAATGGAGCTGCTCGGATTCAAGACAAGTGTCCGATTCAGGCTCTACAAAAAAAAAAAAAAAAAAAATACCACAACAGTTTAATTTTTATAAAATCTAACACAATGTTGCATGGTACATGATTTCCATGAGAATCATACCAGAACCTACCTGACTTGAGGAGCTTCAGCTGCGTCCTCAGCTGCCTGATTTCTAAATCTTTGGAGCGTAAAATCTCCTCCTGGTACACCACTATTGTCTTCTCCACCGCTCCTAAAATCTCCTCCGCCACCGCGGACAGTCTCTCGTTGAGGAAGACTCTGAGGGGCAGCATTTTGGCTGGTTAACCTGAAAAACGGAACGGTCTTAGCGGCGATTAAAGACGGATTTCTGCGGGTCCTTGAACGTCACGCTTCGGTTGTAAATACGGACGTGAAACCGAGAGTCACGTCAAAATGTACAATGTGAAATCACAGCCGCCCCCTTGTGGATTGGAGGGCAGAAGCTAAATTCGAGGCGTTAAATCCCATAATTGTTAAGGCTTTCAGGTTATGTAATCAAATAATACAAATTATTCTTTATTTTGGTATATCTAGCAAATATTCATTAATTTTGTATAAAGCTTGTAGTCACACATTGGCAAAACCTGTAAACAAGCGATAAATAAATAGCACATCCCCAAAAATAAATATAATTAAAGGGATTTTTTTTATAGTGTTGTGAATATTGATTTTTGTCTTGTCCAGTGAACATTTAATTTTATAGCGACAGTTCAAACAAGATATTTTCATACATTGTGTATATATATATATATATATATATATATATATATTCTCTATATCTGATATTAATCCAATTTTTAATTAATAGAATCAAATTTTCTGCTGGAGGTTTCTTCCTGTTAAAAGGGAGTTTTTCCTCTCCACTGTCGCTACATGCATCCACAGTATGAGGGATTGCTGCAAAGTCAATGCAAGTGACTGTCCACTGTCTCTACATGCACATCCAGGAGGAGTGAATGCTGCAAGTCACTGACTGGATGCAATCTGCTGGGTTTCCTTAGACAGAAAAACTTTTTAACCAATTTGAATAATAAACGGAATATGACAGTACTGTTTGATAATTAGGATCAACTGGAATGTATGGACCTTACTTGAAATCTGTATGATTCAACTGAATTCACTTTGTAAAGTGCCTTGAGATGACGTGTTGTGAATCGGTGTAAGAAAACTGAATTGAGTTTAAAAAAAATAGATCGTAAAGCTTACAAAGCTCTGACATCTTGACATTTTAACTAATTGCTGGCGCAACGGTGGATGCATCTGAAGGCAACACCACAAACCTGCTTTCTTGTTTGACATAATGGAAGGATCTACAAGTCTGGTTCATCCTTGAGTACAAGTTTAGGGTCCCTGAAGATGTTTGGCCATAATAACCATCGATACATTTTGTGGAAAAAGAGGCAGCCTTGCAAGCCCTAAGTACACAAACTGTGAAGTAAGTGGGTGGCAGCATTATGCTGTGGCTGTGTTTTTCTGCTGGAGGGACTAATACCCTTCACAAAATAGACAGCACCATGAGGGATGAAGGTTGTGTGGAAACATTGAAACAACATCTGAAGACATCAGTCAGGGAGTTAATGACCCAAAGCATACAGCCAAATTACTTCTGGACAACAGAGTCAATGTTTTAAATGGCATCACAAAACTCAACAAATCTCAATACCATAAAACAATTTGAGGGCAGAGTTGAAAAAACTGTGTACAGCTTTAAGTACATTTGCTGTATTTCTAGTCGTTTTCTACTGATACTGAGACTGATACTGAGACTGATATTTTCCCCATTCTTGTATTAAAATAGCTCATACTCAATCTGACTGGATGGAGAGTGTCTGTGAACATTAATCTTAGATTCTGTAACAGATTTTTGACCAGATTAGCCTCTAGGCCTTTCTACCACATGGAAATATTCCGACCTAAACCATTCTATTTTAGCTCTGCCCAGTCTTCTTGTCAAAATAGTTCAAGCCCAGTCAGATTGAATAAAGAGCATCTGTGAACATCAATTTTCAGGCCTTGCCACAAATTCTTGATTGATTCAGTCTGGACTCTGACTGGGCCGTTCTAACACAAACATGCTTGGACCTAAACCATTCCATTGTATCTCTGATTGCATGTTTAAGTATCCCCAAAGGATGAAGCTGCCACCGCCGGCTTCGCTGTCAGGATGGTGTTTTCAGCCACACTTTGTGTTTTGCAAGTTGGCCAAAATGTTCTTTATTGGTTTCATTTGAAAAGAGCTCATTCTTCCACATGTTTGCTACATGATTTGTGCCAAACCTTTGATTAAACTTATCGGTTTCTCAAGATGGCTTTCTTCTTGCCATGCTTCCATAGAGGCCTGAGCAATGGACTGCACAACTACTAGCGTTCCTGCTTCTTCCACCTGATCTGTGGATCTCTGCAGCTTCTCCACAGTCTTCCATGGGCATCTTGGCTTCTTCTCTGATTAATGATCTCCTTGCCTGGCCTGTCACTTTAGGTGGAGGGTTTTGTCTTTTTGCCGTTGTGCCATACGCTTTCCATTTTTGGACAATTGATTAAACAATGCTCCTTCAGATGTTCAAAGCTTGGGATATTATAACCTAACCCTGCTTTAAACTTCTCACAATCTTTACCTTTGATGTTCCTGTTGTGCTCCTTGGTCTTCTTGAAGCCATTTAATCACCAACGTTCACTAACAAATCCCTGAGGCCTTCACAGAACAGCTAATTTTATATTGACATTAAATTACATACGGGTGAATTCTATTAATTAGGTGACTTCTGAAGACAATTTGTTACCCCCACATTTAATTTCTCAGAGTAAAGGGGAGGAATAGAAATGCTCACAACACTTCAGATTTTTATTTCATTTTGAAATCTTCCAAATATGTGGAACTTTATGTTGGTCCATCATGCAAGATCCAATATTGATGCTTTATTTTTAGAATGACCCCTTGAACTTTTTGACAGTTTGAGTATTTTTTGCAAAGTACTCCGTGAGGTTGCATTCACTGAAATTCAAAAGGCATCAATGTTAATGCTACCATGTGAGTGTTTTCAGTACCGTGAGATTATAAACTAGACAAAGATGGGGGGAAAGCAAATATTTGGGACCTTTTGTAACCAAGAACTGCAAGGAATCCTGGAAGATTTTGACCTCAACCGAAAAGTTTAAAAAGGCCAATTTATGTTCTTACTCTACATGGCCAAGACTGTATGTTGCTTTTTTATTTGTCCCATCAAATTACCTTTACACCAGCTTTATTTTTTAAGTATTGTGGGGTGAAATAAGTTGTTTCTATACATTAATCCAATTGACAATGCCATAGATGTAGAGTTCATATTCTTCCCCTGTTGTCTTACTTAGGATAAAAATAGCAATGAAGTCTTTCCAGGCATTGTCAGTTCTGTAATAAGACACCCTCATATCAGGAATACCAACCCCACAGCCATCCTAGGAACACTTAGCAGCTTGATGACTCGGGATATGGACAACAGGACTTTCTTTTAAATAAAGTAATCATATCTAAAGTTTCATTGGAAAGTCAAGGTAGACGTCACAGAAACAACAAAGAGAAGTATCCTCTAAACCATTTATTAGAATATTTTCTTATAATTTTCTCTTCTACCCGTAGGTCATGACACAATACATCCAACACGTGATGGACACTTTTCTTGGCGAGTGAAAAAAGTCGGATCATGCACGTCTACAGTTGGGGAAAAGCCACAGATCTTCACAATCACACAAAGAGACACCAGAATAAAGACAAAGAAATGTGACGAGAGCTGAGGCACCGTTAAAAAAAGAAAAGAAAGCAAAACAATTAAAGAAGTACGTAAACCTTTCAAGTAAAGGAGGAGGACTGCACGTCCACATCTGGTAGTCAGCCTTTACAGCTTGAGCACTTTGTGTGGAAGTTAAGTTTGCACTCGGGCCGTTCTCAGTAGACTCATCAGTGCAGCACCAGTGCATGTGTCAGCCTGTCCCTTTTTTCTTTATGTGAAAATTTACCAAAAGATAAAAACGAAAAAACAAGGGAATGACGACAATACACAAATGGTTTAAACAGAGCGGGGGGAAAAGTACTGCGAGTTGAGGGACCTGATCTGGTTGGGTCTTTATGCCTTGGCATTGATGATCTCAATGAATTCTGGCTTGAGAGAAGCTCCACCCACAAGGAAACCATCGACATCCTTCTGGGAGGCGAGTTCTTTACAGGTGCCACCAGTTACTGAACCTGAGAAGCAGCATTGATGTAAGAAAGGAGAATAATGTGCAACAATTATGTCATAAGTTTGTTTTTTTATTCAAACAGCTCACCTCCATAGATGATCCTAACAGAATTGGCTACGGCCTCAGACACGTTGGTCTTCAACCACGCTCTCAGTTTCTCATGAACTTCCTGAGCCTGAGATATCACACAGAAAACATGTTTGAAACCACACAGCAAAGCCCTTTGTGGCGAAACATTCAGTTATGTCCAATATTTACCTGCTGTGGAGACGCAGTCTTGCCGGTCCCAATGGCCCACACCGGCTCATAAGCAAGCACAACCTTGCTCCAGTCCTTTACGTTGTCTGTCAATAAGATAAAACTTAGTATTGCGCAAGCAGACATGTTTCCACATTCCTTCTCTCGGAAAGGGGGTTTACTCAGACCCTGTCCTGAAAGCTGCATACCTGCGATGACTTTAGTCTGGGCAAACACCACCTTCTCAGTGATGCCTCCCTCCCTCTCGTCCAGCTTCTCGCCGATGCAGGCGATCACGCCGAGACCATTCTCCAGAGCATGAGCGGTCTTCTGACCAATCAGCTAATAACGCAGGAAAAAAACAACAACTGCTAAATTTGTCTAAAATTTACCTCTTACAGGTCTAAACCACAGGAGTAAGATACGACCATCTTGAATTACCTCGTCGCTCTCACCAAAGACGTGGCGCCTCTCGGAGTGTCCCAGGATAACCCAGTTCACACCGCAGTCCTTGATCATCGCAGGGCTGCAGGCAGGAAAATGGTAACGATGAAACCAAATCTCCATTAAAGTCCTGTTAAGGAGAACCAACTGGACGGGTTCTCTTTTCCTTACCTGATCTCCCCAGTGAAGGCACCCTTGGGAACTTTGTAGCAGTTCTGAGCTGCTACACCGAACTTGGCATCCAGTTTGGACCTGGCGAAGTCCAGATATATGGATGGGGCACCACACACCACCTCTATTAACAAGATACGAAACAAATGAAAGTTTTATAAAACAAAACTAGAGCTGCACAATTCATCCAACTGCAATCCTCATAATGAAGCCTTAACGAAGCCCGGTTACAGGGTGTTATGAAGTTCCTGCGGTTTCAAGATTCTGCAAAAAGTGACAGAGTGGCTGTCGATTTTCATCAGTATGGCGTATTGAGTAGCACAGTTACCACTTCCCTACCTATTTCTGCACAGATTCCAATTAGTTTTTTACTACAACTATAACATGTAAACAGAGGGAAAAATATGCGGCAGGTGCTTTGATAGAGGTAGCAGCTATTATTGCAACAGAATTTAAAGGAACAGCAACATTATAACTAAGAAAATGCATTAAGGTACAAGGTTGACGCATTTATTGAACAAAACATATTTTTTTCCATATTTGACCAGGCGATCATCCAACAAAGTCAAAGGTAGATTGACCTATTCAGTTTCATTGGTACATCTCTATTTAAAAAACAAAAATCAATGAAGTTATCAGAGCTTTATAAACATTACTATTTAGAGAAATTTAGTGTTGAACATTTAAACTTCAATATAGAAATGATTAAAAAACTCAGCGTTTTAAGAATGTTACATTGCATATTTAACACTGTGTAGCAATCGTATGCTTTTAAAGATTTTGCCAGTTGACATCAGTTTTTAACAACATAATCTTGTGTTTAAGATAATTAAAATGAACAAAAATTAGATTAGTATACAGTTGATAATCTGCAACAGTTTGTTGTGAACTTCAGCAGGATCAGCAGAGTACAGTGTAGTCGAGACACTGACATTCACAATGTAACTCTATCTTTGGGGTTACGAGGATCTATATTAGATGCTGCATGTTATTACTGGTTTGGCGAAAGGTCATTTGTCCTGGGCTGGAGTCATCTGAATAAAGGTCTGAGTTCAACTTTTAAAAGGTCACCGAGGAGGCTGCATTCTGCAGAGGTCGAAGACCAGTCATGACACCCGAGTTCAAAAGTCAAATGAGTAAAAATAACCAAAGTGAGAAGAAGAATTTGGGGGGAAAATGGTTAAAATTTGACAGGTGGGATTAATGGATTAGGTTTAGCACTGTAAAGGGGTGGATTCATTTGGGAAGCAAGGTCCAACGACAGCTCGTTTGCTCCTGAATAGGTCAGGCTTGTTCCACTCAATAATGGAGTTGCATAACGGAGAGTTGCAAGAGGGATTGACACATTCAATTTCTGCCAGCAGGCTCTTCCTCCGTCTGGTTTGTCTCCAGACTACAGATGCAGGCAGCAACTGCGCAGGCGCTGCATTCAGGTCACGTTGGAAAAAGATCTGTAGGGCAACTTTTTACAAAATTGTCACTACAAATGCACAATGTGAGCACTTGTGTTATTTAAAGCGTGTAATAGTGTATTTTACTGTATTGCCGGTTCTTAGATTACCACTAATAGACCAAAAAAAGTGTAACATGACGGTAACCACCGTTTGAACCTGAACGCACCCCGGCAGTCAGCGGGACTACGTGCTGCTGTAAGCGCACACCCACCACCGACATGACGGGAGCCCTCTGTGTCCTTCATGCGTGTACCCGTTCACTGCTCAGCCTCAGGTCTGAAGTCAGCTAAATTACAAGATAAAATACCGACTTTAACTTTTATTAAGCGTGTAAGACTAAGGAAGAGGTGATTTGTGATGCTAAAAGTCTCACTTATTCACTGAATTACCGAGCTGTTTCCGGCGTAAAATGAGACAACTAAATAAATTCAAATGTTTGGGCTTGGTAAGCATTTCAAATAAGAAAAATATGTCAAACGTCAGAGAGGAAATGGAACTGCTGTCAAAAATCACTACGTACCGACATTGGGGTCCACTTTGCCTGCGTTCAGGGTCTGGATGAGCTCCCCGAGGCTTTTCTTGTCGCCGTTCATTTTCCAGTTGCCACCGACAAAGAATTTCCTGCTCATGTTTGCGGTTTCTTTAAGCGAGACTTTACTGGAAAATTTAAAAACGACTGAAAGCCAGAGTCCTTCTAATCTGGGGCGAAAGAGCGGACGGTAGAGGGCAGCTGGGGGTATTTATCTAGACGTTAGTCCTGACTCCTCCTCTCCTTTAGGGGGATTGGTTTGTGTGGCAGCCAGGACGCCCCTGAACGCATCTCCATAGACAAGAGACGAAGAAGGAGAAGAGACAAATGTCATGATGCGTTCATGTGCTGTGTGAAAACATCATGTCACAAACCTCAAGCATTTACACAAAATTGTTTAAACTGTCTCCAGTGTTAGCAGGGTTCAAAAAATTATGTAAATGTTTTATGTAATCCATCACAAAACTGGAAAATGGAAGCGCCTTAAAGCTTTTAGAGTTGTCAGAGGAGCAGGTATAAGCTAAACGCAGTAAAGTTTATTACTATTACTCATATTTATTGCGCTTTTGTATATCTGCTACTAAGAAATTGTGAGATGAATGTCTGGAATGCTTCATTTAGTTGTATTTTTCAACAAACAAGCAGTTAAATGCATCTTCATTGAACTCCAATGTGTCACTTCATACACTGCCACCTACCGGCCAACCTGCATAAATTCACAGCAGTCATTAATGCACATCCGATGTTGTGACGCTAGACGGCGCTGTTTTTCGTTACACCTTGCAGCACTGACACAAAAAGCTGGCCTTAAATACTGATTGTTACTTATTCTGAAGGCGGAAAAGATAAAAAGTTTTCGCCTTTCGTATTGCTGGGTCGTAATATGGTTTAAAGATTAACTTCAAAATGCATTTAGGAAAAAGAAGAAACAGGAGCAAGATACAAAAAAATATATAATGGGTAATTTGTTGCACATGTAAAATAATTTGTGTATAGAGGCATTTTGCATGACACCTGTTGCATGATTTTGGCTGAAAGAAAAAGAAAATCAAGTTTTCAAAATGCATTCAAAGAGTTAAAACTTCACTAAAGCGTTACATTTCTGAGCTGCTTTCAGAGATTTCTGACAAACGTATACAATTAATACCAGGCGAGAAATATTTATATAAAGGTCAGCTGTTGCTAAGGTTTACATTCGTGAATAAAAAATCCTAATGGTAAAGTGCAGTGTTATGAAGGCAAATATGATATATTTTTATTCTTAAAAATCGAGTTTGGTTGTGGAGTAACGGGGGAAAGACGCGATACGCCATTTGACTAGTTGCGAGGAAACTAGTCCCGCCTTTTTGCAACAATCGGGTACGTTCCAATTGGAAAATATATGTAGCTCGTGTCGCTTTGTTTTGCATACCCAGGATGCATTGCGCCGAAAAATATGTGTTAATGACACTGAACTGCTTTGAATTTATGTTTATTGTATATAAGATTATTTTGTCAACATTGTCTATCAGCATTATGTCTTAGTAAGTATTGTTTTGCCAAATATGGTGGGTGTAAAATTTGCACCGTGACGACGAGTGTGTGTCTGAGTTATAAGTACTATCGAGCCCGTAGGATCATCAGGAATCTTTGCTCTTAAGATATTTGTCTAGTAGGTTTCTCATAATGAGAAGCCCCCAACATGTGTTTAAATGAAATAATTTCATATACTTAGATCTTCTTTTGATAATGTGGAAGTGCACTCGCAGAGCACTAGAAATTAAGAAAAGTCATTAGGCATCTCAAAACACTTGATCAAAGAAAAGCTTACCATTTAACAAAAATTAGAGATGGGACTTATGGCTCTTTTAAGGGAACCGAATCTTCAGGATCCGTTCAGTTCAATGACCCGGTGAAATGAACAGTTTGTGAAAATTTGCATATTTCGAAGAACAAGCCGTTTTACCCTTAACGTAGTATTAAATATATACATTTTTAGTAAACCTGGCATGTGTGGGTGAAATTTATAACTAAAGCTAAATCATTTGTATTATGTAAAATGAACATTTCTATTTAAAGGGTGCAAAAGAGAACGACAGTATGTTCATGGAAAAAAAAAATATTATTTTCCATAAAATTAAGTATAAAATATCCAAACAAAATATCAAATACCCATGTAGTTTTTTACTAAGTGTTGTCTGCATATATAACACTTTAATATAATATGTGATATAGGAACAAAATAAAGAAAGCAAAATAAAACAAAAAGAGAAGAAGAGAAAAAAGTCCACTTGAGTTGCTTTTGCAGAACTATAGCATTAAATGTAACTATTAAAACGAACTAATGGTGAACACTAACTGCAAACATTAACCAAATAAAGTGTGCCGACTTTTTGTTGCGTCACTCATTGTTTCGTCTTCGAGCAAGAAGCACACAGTGACCGTCCTCCTCCTCTCTCCCACTGCACGCAGCCTCCGGACAGACTACCGTCATGAAAAGTGCTCGTATCTACCACACTTTCGGTTTTCGTATTTAATTGCCTAATTAATATAACGTAATTTAAAATTAAATTGAAAAGTAGCATTATAAACAAGCAAAGTAGTAAAAAACAAAGAACGGTTCTCACTAAGACTCGAGTCCTATCGTTCAAGGTAAGGAGGCGTCCAAAAGAATCGATTCGTTCGTGAACTTCACATCACTAACAAAAATATAGATATGAGACCAAGAACAATGCATAGTAATGTCTGCAAGCGCTGGCTCACATGCCCCCATGTGTGCTCCTTAATAACGTTGGCCAAAAACTGATTTAGAGCTGGGCAGCGTTATTAAAGAAAAAAAGATTTCAATGTATTTTAATTCAAAATCTGGATAAAAATTCCTGTACAGCAGGGATGCCCAGGTTTAGTCCTCAAGAGATACTATCCTGCAGCTTTTAGATGCATCAGAGCTTCAACACCTGTACAGTAGCTCTGGAGAACAGGTGTTGGGCACCCCTCCTCTACAGAATAACACAAATTATACATGAAAACATTTGTTTTTTGTTCAAAAAGAACAAAAGAAAACTGCATGCTTTTTTTTACAACTTTTTCCAAATTAAAGAAATGTTGCATTCAAGAAAATGTTTTCACTCTCTCTTTGTTAAAGAGTTGCAAGCCTCATCAAAAGATTATACGCAAATATAAATACAGTAGGAATGTTCAGCCATCATACTGCTCAAAGAGGAGACAGGTTCTGTTTCCCAAAGCTTAATTTGTGAATCAACATAAGATACTGTTACATACTGACATGAGCTGAATGGCCACTCAAGGAACAAGAAGCAATAACTCCAAAAGCAACACAAAAAGCTTCATTATGGTTTGCAAATGCACTTAGGGACAAAGACCTTAATTTTTGCTGACACGCTCTGTAGTCTGATGAATTAATAACCATCATTACATTTGGAGGAAAAAGGTAAAATTTCAAAGCCTGAGAACACAATCCCAACTGTGGCTCTTTTAAATGCTCAAAGAAACAGCCAGTCAGTTAGAAAGTGTCTTAAGGAAAACAAAGTCAATGTGTAGGAGTGACTATCACAAGGCTCTGATCTCAACGCCATAAAGACAATTGTGGGCAGAGCAGAAAGCAGTGTGAGACTCAGTTATACCAGATCTGTCAGAAGGAATAGGCCAAAATTTCAGCAAACTATTATGAGAAGCATGTCAAAGGACATCCAAAACTTTTGGCCAAAGTAATAGAATCTAAAAAGTGATTTGGACAAATACTAAACAAATGTATGTAAACTTCTGAATATGACAAAAAAAAAAATCCTAAATCTTGATTTCTTATTACCCTTGCAGTTGGTAAACAGGACATTTTTTGGTAATGCTAACTGATCTGATTTAATATCAGACCATGAGGGAAAAAAAGTTTATGTCTTTTTTATCAGGTGCATGCAAACATTTGTCCGTGTTTGACACGTAGCACCTACTCCTAATTGTTACGTGGAAGTGACAACAATTAGGACAGATATCTATTTGAACCTTATACAAACCAAATATGAACTCGAGTAACTTTTTGTTGATATGGGGGAAAGGTCCCTCCTCTTTCTCATGCTATCCCAGCAACCCAATCACCATCCAGCCGGTAATATTCACACTCTGGTGGGAGGGGAGTATGATGGTGGGGGGGTTAGATTCTTATCACTTAAAAATATATTTTTCCACATTTTTTTGGATAAGATTTTTTTGGATAATAAATTCTAGTTAGAAATCATATCAATAATCGGAATGAAGGAGCTTTATACCTGTTTTCTAACAAGGTATCGAGTGTCGATATATGTTGTTCCCTCTTCTGGCCACATGGGGGCAGACTTGAAACAATATTCTCTCGTCTGGTTTCAATGAACGTTTTTCTTTTTCGCTTCCTTCACCATCAGGCACCCAACTGCCTACATTTGGATGATTCGTAACAGAAATTTTAAGAAATAGGATTCAGAAAGAAAAGGTTGATATAATAATGATAACGACATTAGAGGTGGAACTGTAGGAGGCTATAATCTGACAGTTGGAGGAGGCCAAGCCTTTAAAGCGTCCATATGGAGTTGAGCTGTTAAAAAAAGCGTACCCTCCAAAGTTCACTGACTCGTCGCTGAAGATAGGATCCCGCCCACAAGAAAGATGGCGGCTCCCTTGCTGGAGAAACTGTCGGAGTCTTTAGGTTCGCCGGAGCCAGCGGTTCGCCTCATTTTATCGGTTTTAATAGGTGAGTTTGGCTTGATGGAGGGTTAGCTGACAGAGCTGACGGCGGTCTGGGTGACAGGCTCTGACTGTTGCCCGTCTTCTGTGTATCTGTTAGTGTCGGGTAATTCAGCCAGACACAAACCAGCCTTTATGTGTGTCTGGGACTGAATCAGTGATATTATTTAAAAACGAAAACACCCGTCCTCGTTATGTAAGCTTAACATCTAGGTGGCTAGGACTAAAACATTCAAGTGTTTCCTGCAAAATATGACAACTAAAGGTAACGATGTGGCTGTGGAGTTAGGTAAATTCATTTGGTGAAAATGATCTGTAGGGCTTAGGGTTCGGTTGTGAAGGTGTGATGTTGGAGGAGGGAGAACATGTGTATTACTGGCTACCAAAATGCACCCATTTCCCAGTTTGAGAGCAGTGGAGGTGAGAAAGTGCCACAATTCAACTAGATTCCATTGAATAAACAGCTTGAAATTGTTACTTACTGTTGCATCTTAATAAATTAGAATATCATCCACAAGTCATTGTATAACAATAATTCAATTCAAAAAGTCTAACTCATATAAATTCTTTACACACAGAGTTGTGTTTTTCCAAGTGGTATACAGCTAAGGAAAACCCAACAGTAGGTTTTACAGAAAATGTCAGTATTGCTTAAAATCAACTAATAAAGGTTTTAATACAGGAATGTCACCCTACTGGAAAGTATGTGCAGGACTCAGTACTTTTTTGAACTATTATCCTTACTAATCAGTCAGTGGGTAAGGCTAAAACCCCTCTAGTGAAGACGAAGTGGACTAATTTCACGTTTTATTTGTCTTGGAAGTCAGTGCTTGGATCTGGGAATAAAGTTGCACCTGAGTTGAGCGCATTCTAGTTGCATTTCTGTAAGAAAAAAACCGTAAAAAAAATCCAGTAAGATTAGCTAAATAATACTGTGTTAACTACTATCAGCGTTGGGAGTGGAAAACAGCAAATTTCTCTCTATTTTATGCGTCAAAACACTAAAGTAAAATGTTCAAGAACACATATTATGCAGTACTGTGTGCCAGAAGTGCCAATACATGCCTAAACCTGTACTATGTTTTCTGTGTGGGGGTGATGTTGGAGTCTTAAGTGGGAGCTGGTTGGTGACCTTGGAATTTCTTAGTTGGAATTTCAACTCCAGGCATTATTATTGTTGTATTTCTGACTGAGAACTTGAAATATTCCACCTAGAGAACAAACCATTGCTGTTCAGGTTAACAAATCTGATGTTGGGGGCTATTTGATAAACTAACAGTTTATTATATTTTATTATGCACTGCAGTAAAAGAACCATGGACTTTGTGACTAAATACTGAAACATGCATAATAAGACAAACTCTTAGGTAGTTAATTTAAATGCTAGGACAGGTAAACCATTCATTCTGATTCCTTTAAAGCACACTTTACCATTGGCTTTACCCTCAGACCTGCAGGTTTATTGTAGGTTTACCAGGCGGTCCTGATTTGGGTATTGCGGCTGTGTGTTGATGTACTAGTAAGGCTATTTTTGTGCATTCAAAGCAGGGCATGTCGATGGGTTATACAAACCCAGAGACCACCTCCAGCGTATTGAGTTGGGAAGCGGTCCAGGTTTGTGAATGCAGCATGACACAGAGTAACCTTTCAAAATGGGTTACAAATGTTTGCACCTCTGTGGGCTGGACTCTCTGAACTTTGCTCCAGCACATGGACACGTCTGTTTTCCTCTGCACTCCTGCCAGTATTACTATATAGTCTGAACGTGGCCATTCAGATGAGACTTTGGTTGCGTTAATCTCTTGAGTCATCCTCTTGCATGTACATGCTGCATGTTGGTAACGGTTTTTTGCATAATGCAGCCGTCATATAGTAACTGCCTAGCAATACTCGCATGAATTTGCAGGAGCTTCTTTTTTTTTGGAGGAGCCTGCAGATTTCTTCTGTTTTTTTTTTTTTTGCTTTTTTGTCACACACAAATGTTTCAGATCAACAAGCCAATTTTAAATAAGAAACAACAATAACAAGATGTAGTTTTGCAATGATGACTTCATTTATCAATGGACAATGATTATTGGTAACAGCTACTAGCATGTGTTTGTTATAACTGGCAATAAGTCTTTTACTGTGGAGGAATTGTGGCCCACTCTTTGCTGAATTCTTCTAATTCAGTCACACTGACGGGTTTTTGAACATAAACGGTCTGTGGAAGGTCCTGCCACAGTGACCCAGTCGGATTTAAGTACAGACTTTGACTAGGCCGCTCTAAAACCTTCCTTTTTATTTTGAGGCAGTCAAAGGTGGGCTTTCTGCATCGGAGCATTGTCTTGCTGCATAGCCTAAGTGGGCTTGGCCTTAAGGTCATGAACTGATGTCAGGACATTCTCTGAATTATCTCAGAAAGAGCAGAATTCATGGTTTCATCACTTACCGCTCGTTGTCCATGCCTTAAAGAAACAAAGCAGTGGGGTTGTTTGGGGATGATCTAGATGCTTTCTTTTCAAGTGTCAGATGTGCCTTTGTGCTTTTTTGCTCAACAAGGTTTTTCGCTTTGGAAGTTGTCCCTTGGGTACCATTTTGCCCAGTCTCTTAGTTATTGTTGAATCATGAAAACAGAGACAAGTGAGGTCTGTACTGCTTTATATGTTGTTCTGGGTTATTTTGGAACCTCCTGGATGAGTCAGTAATGCTCCTTTGGATTCTTGTTGGAAGGCTGACCACTCCTGCGAAGGTTCACCACTGTTTTTCTCTCCATTTCTGAATAATGGCTCTCTGTGTGGTTTGCCTAAACATATCTTTGAAGCTGAAGCTTTGTTTCACTTTCTTGAGATCTTTTGGCCTACTTCATGTTGTCAGACAGGTTGGATAGGTTTTTTCGCTTGATTAGTACATTCATCATTTGAAAAGTATTGTTATCTTTGATAAAGAGGTAAACAATTTATTGAATCATAATCATAATTGCAACTCATAAGGGATTGCTTCTATGTAATATTTGTAATATTTTTATAATATGTAAATTTTGACATTCTGACTTAGAGGTTTCTCTCACACTCATTCTACTTTATGCACGTTTGTTTATCCTGCAGATTTTAGATTGTGCTCAATCCAATCAGAGGAATTTATTCACTGCTAAATGTGACTGAATTTGATCGCGCCCTCAGTATCAAGCCAGCCCACATTCCCTGATTGAGTTTACAAAGCTTCAACTAGTCCACGTTTTGTGAAAAATAAACTTTACCCTGATCACAGAGTGTTAATCTTTCTCTCTGCCATGCATCAACATGCAACACATTCTCACCAGTGATGGTCAGGGGCTTCGTTGTGTATACATGCAACCCGCTTCACCACAAGGTCACTGCTGTTGATATCAGGATGGAACTGTGGCTCTCTTGGCTGATGTGAAGACGCGCACTGTGGCCACACTAACATATTTTTCTTGTGACTCTTCTTCCCGCAGGGTATGTCTTCGCCCTGGTGTACCGGTGGTTCCTCTTCTACCAGCCCGCCACAGTCATCCACTTGTTCCACATTTGTTCTGGATTGGCGCTAGCAGCATTTAACTTTGGTGAGATGAATATGTGTAATCGTGGGAAAGATTTTCATAGTATAAATTGTTTATTTGCATCTACAAATGTGGACAAATTAGATCGCACCCCTGGTAATGATATGCAAAAACAAGTAGAAGCATGCAGCCTTTCGTTTCTGTACGTTCATGTTAAGAAATAAGAGTTTTTAGCAAAATCACCAGGGATGCAGTTATTAATACGTTCTTTTAACCACTGGCCACAATGCTGGACGAGGACCCGGGTTTATGGTCCCACCACGCACAGTAAGCAGGACAACTAAGACGATCTACAAAGCTCCCTGCTCACTGCAACAAAGAGTGACATCTTGGGGTCAGCACGTCCGCCATAATAACTCTTTGGTTGTTTGGAAGTCATGCCTTTACAAACGGAAACATCTGGTGTTTGGTAAACTCTGGTAAGCACTTTATCTGGAACTATGTCCTCTTTAGCAACAAACGCTCCAAGTTGGTTTGGCACTAAACAAAAGATCAGTATGTGGAAAACAACCTCATGCCCACTTGTAAGCATGGTGGAGGACTTGTGATGCTGTGGGACTCTGAATGATATTGAGAGACAATGCAAGATCCCTGTCTCTGTACCTTGTTAGATGTTATGAGTTACTAACCCTGAATGTTTGTTTAGGGGGGTTATTTGTTTTCTCTTTCAGTTGCAATTGCACAGTCAAAAACACACCGTAACACTGAATAACTGCCAGATTCTGAAAGTCGACATTGTCTTGGTAAAATAGTCTGAAGCATTCACTGATTGGACATTTTTTTAATGGTTTACAGCCTTAAAAAACAAAATAAACCCAGGTGGCCCTTATAAAAATAAGACCATAGGGAGATTAAGTGATATTCTTTTGGCAAAAAGGATACATTTACAGCCAGGATGCCTAAGATTTGGTTAAAAACAATTATTTCTTAACTTCTTAACTACTAAATAAATGTACGTAAATTAAAGGTTTGATTTTGTTTTTGTCTAAAATGTTCAGTGTGAGAATATGCAATTGAAAGGTAACTTATCTTGAGGCATTTTATACATCTGGACTCACCAAAATGTTTTCTTTTCATCTGATGTCTAGTACGGTAATCATTTTATTTAAACATTTTTTAATCTTGAATTGTAGAATAATGACGCCCTTTTTAACTTGCTACCCCCTCTCTCCTGTCCTCTGCTTCGGTTTCTGAAGCATACTTGAAGGAAATAAAGTCTTGAAATTATTCCATAAATTGTCAAACTGTCAGATAAAAAAAAAAAAAACGAGCAAAAACAGCAAAAATCAAACATGTTCAAAATAAATGAAACGGCTAATATTCAATTAAGTGGATGTTCAGTAGTTATTTCATTACATTAACTTTTTGCACCTTCCTCCTAAACTACTATAAACCCTTTATTAACAGGTCAATATGAGCCTTTTCTAAAAGGTATAAAAGTTTAAAAATATTAGTAGAGATTTTCAAAAAAGAGAACCGATTTCATCCTGCAGATTTCACAACACTATGTGCTGACATCAACTTCTAACAGTTTCCTTTTTTTGGATCCACATTATGAGGTTGTCCTATGAAACCTATTAAAGATTATTTAAAAATAATCTTCATTAAAACTTACAGTGACAAAATAATTTGTAAACAATTAAATCATTAAGAACTCTGAAGTTCAGCAAATATTTAGTTTTTATAAATGCAGTCAAAATAAACTAAATATTTTTGAAATATATGCATTTTTATGACAATAAATGAATTATGATGAATGAAAGTACAATGAAAAGGTCAACAGCAGGTCTAGAGACAAATCTATTTCATTGTGCAGAAATATGTGAGGTAGGATTATGCAAAGATTTTCACAGTCAGTATAACAGGACCCATGAGTAGTAAGTGGAATTATAAGTGTTTATATTTACCAGCTGGTGAAAGGTTTAAGTTAAAGGGTTGCTATTTAGATCACAGATTTTACAGTCAAAGGTTTTTCTGTTGAAAACAGCTGAAAAACCAAGTCCCAACTCAGTGAATTCAACACGTCATCCAACCTGATTTCACTTCACAGTAGAGACGTGAATTCATCAGCTACTTCCGCTCGAGGTTTACAGGCATTAACTGCAACGTATGTGCAAGGCTGTCGCTGCTTCTGCTGGATAAGCCTGTTCAAACGTCTTAGCTTATTTTTCAGACACTTGATAGAAACATGTAACCGTCACCGGACTGAGACAAAATCTGAAGTCTGACATTATCTGTAGATCTACAGACCGGTCTCAGTGTTTTGCATGTGGATGAATCATCAACTTCTGTTTAGTCATTTCTGAGGAACTGCGTTTGGTTCTCTTCGGCTTTGCCGGCAGGTTTGACCACAAGGAATGTGCATCTAAATGAATGTTGGCTCAGACATGTTGCCTTTGTGTACAATACAGGTAAAATACTGTAAATACTTCATTCAGTTCTCTGAAAAAAAGCCAACATAACTAATCAAAACTTTAATTCTATTTAGTTTATATCTGAAGTAGATAAACAGAACAGTTGGTCTCTAACTTCTGCATTTTTTTGTCCTTTTTTGACTTCTGCAGCTCTAATTGAAAATTTACTGCATATAAAAATTTTTTATATGTAATTAATAACAATCAAATCGTTATACTAATTACTGGAATATATTTAAATGCTGGACTTGTTCCTGGAAATGTTCCTTCTTGAAATATAGAGCAGAGGCGCTCAAACGTTTTATAACATGTACCACCTCAGGACAAAGCAGGTCTTCCGAGTGCCACCATTTCAAAACAGGGGGACAGGGCTTTGACTTTTTCACTGAGTTAGTTCAGTAAAACGGCAACAAAAAGAAATATTCGTACACATTTGGCACTGCAAGAATGGTTGAAGAATGTGGTTTAAACACACATTTCTTTAAACTGATAGGATTAATCTAGGTAGAAATATCTAGACAATACTACCAATTATTGTCTTGATAAATGAAAATAATAGTAATTTTAACTATAATAGACAATTACCCAAACGTTTGTCTATTTTTAAAGCTGTTGGTTTGATTAATTAGTAAATTACTAGGGTAAGAAATGTCGCCGTTTTCAGTACGGACTTAAGATCTGGGCTTTACTGTGTTCTAAAATTACTTATTATTTGAATTATTATTTATCTAACCCCAAATTTGCCAAAACACAGACTTTTCATTTGTTTTCTAATCAAAATTAAATCAAAATGGAAATGCTGTGTGTAAAATAAGCCTTTCACATATAATTTAGGTGGGAAAGTATCAACCTGGTAACTTATCTTGACCTAGTGTGACCTTTTTTTTTTTTTTATAAAAGCCAGGGCTTTGGCATTTTTCTGGTCAGGAGCATAAAGGTGTGTTTTAACACAGTGCCAGAGTGGAAAGACAAGAGCAATGACCTTATTGAAGTTATTGTCCACCAGTCTAGGAATGTCTATAAACCTGTTTCTAAACAAGTTGCAGTCCAATATTTAGCCGGTTTTCCCAGGTGTGGTCATTCCAGCAAATTCGCCTCGAGCTCAGATTTTGTGAAGCTTGGAGACAATGCAAAAAGCTCAAGAGTTTTCCCAACAGTCAAATCAGAAAAAGTCTGAACAGGTATAACTTGTTTGGAAGGGTTAGAACGGGATAACACACCCACCCAATCATTCACACACCCAAACAAGGGCATGGAAGTGTGGGTTTGGTTAGCCAATCCTAATCAATCACAAGAGTTATGGAACAATACCGATTAGACAGATGAGACCAAGGTAGAGGTGTCCAAATGGGAATGTTTGGTGTCATGTCTGTCAAAACCCAAATGTTATCAGCACAAGCTCCTCATAACAGCCTTTAAGCAAGGTAGTGGTGCGTTGGTGATTTGGACTTATTTTATTGCCGTAGGACCTGTGCACCTTGCAGTCCAGCACATGTCGGAGCCAAGTGTGAGGCCGTCTGTTGGAATTGGAAGAAATGGGGTCATCGATTGAAAAGAATTAAGAGGTGCAATGGCCTAGTTAAAGTCAAGACCTCAACCTGATTGAGATGCTTAGGTGGAACTTTACTAGAGGTGTACAGAAACAAATGTTTGCAAACCCCAAAGAGCTAAAGCGAAGCTGTGAAGAAGAGCGAGCCAGAAATCTGCCACAAGAATATAGGAGGTTGAGAAAGTCATAGAGAAAACGAGTACTTTATGTGGTTACTGTTGAAGTTGGTTCTGAATAATGGGATGTACTTAGTTTTTAACACACAGCTTCACAAGTTGGGCTTCATCTTTGTTTAGTGAATAATGACTTTAAGGAATGTCAGACAGTGTGGAATCCGTTGTGAGGAGTTTCTCCCCTTGAGATTTGATTCAAGTAATTTTACAACCCATTAAAAACCTGATCATTTTCATCATGTCCTGATATGTAAAACACAAGAACTGAAGCAGGGTGTAACATTATTTGTCTATTGTTTTGTGGCTTCACCTAAGATTAGACCAGTAAAACGTCTGCAGTGATAATAATGTGAACAACTGGGCCTCATTGTGGTCAAGAACCTTGCTAGACTTAATTCTAATTCTAATTATTAAACATTTCTGTCTTTTGTTTCTTTTGTGGCTCCACTTGGATTTTACAGCAGGTCTGTAGCTTTTATCTTTCTCCTTTTAAAAACTTATTTCATGTTCTGTGTGTGTCTTTGCCTTTCTCTGTGTCAGCCGATACTGAAATGAGGAAAACGCTGTTGACGTTTTCAGTCCAACAGGTCACACTCAACTGCACTCACCTTCATCCCCTATCCCCCCTTCTGTCCATCTCCCTCCCAGGCTCCCAGGTGTATCACTCCGCAACATGCGTCTTCGTCCAGTTTCTGATGCTGAGGCTCATGGGGAGGACGGTAACAGCCGTCCTGAGCAGCTTTACATTTCAAATGGTGAGAGCTTGCCTACGTCTCATTTTCACGTGGCCTGATTACTTGAGTTGTTTTCCTGGCACCAGACTCAAGCGACGTGTTTCTAAAAGTAGACTGTGAGGTATTTGCATTTTGAATTTTATTTGTGGCATACTGCAATATACTTTACCATCAAAAGTTTTTTATTCAGATGGTTGGTTACCTGCAAAGGCAAAAATCATAAAATCAAAGTGCTGCGCCTTTTTTTCCTTGGTGGTATTATGGAAATACTAAGCAGTTATCTTTAGGATATAAAAAGAATGAGAAACTGGTTCAAAATGATAATTTGCTCTCCAGAGTTAGAATAACTGAAGTATTGCTAAGGAGGCCAAAATGGTTAGGTTTTATTTTTTACACAATTGTTCATAATTTAGACAGATTTTGTCACGACAACAGATAGTGTGAATAGTGTACAGGGATGACAATGCTCAGTAACAGGTGGGGGAAGAGCAGTTCTGCGTTACTCTACTGTTTGCACTTTCTCTGGCTTCTCCTTAAAAGGACTTTATGAACAGTAGGACTGCTATTCCGAGCAAGTTTAGCAGGTCTGAAACCATATCTTTTTAAAACCTTGGTTGTCATTTACACCCAGAAAGCGACCCAAGCCATTTAAAAGCGTAACGGACACGCCTCATATAGCTTGTCCACTGCAGGTTCAAATATTTCCCAAAAATGTATCTTTCTTTTAAGCAACTAGGATGTTTACGAACCTTCTTTAAGCCAGCTGACGGGTAGCATGCTGCAACGGGTGGGGGAGGGGCAGCGTTGCATTACCGTGTGCTTTACACAGCTGGAGAAATCTCCAGTCAATCTCTGGCTCTTTCTCTAACCTCTCAATAAAAGAAGTTCAAACCAGAGGAATGCATGATTAAAAATTGTAGAGGTTTTTGAACTGTGGCGTTTTAAAGCTTTGAAATACCTTGATAACATCAACTGGCCCATGGCTACCGGGGGGTTCATGTCTTGTCCTTCATCTTAGGCAGTTATCACATTTTAGAAGCTGTTAATGACCACATTTTTTCCCCTTTAATTTCGTGGTAAAATATAAAACCTTAGAACTCGGGTGCTCGAGAGCTGATCTCCTACAGTTTATAGATGTGCCCCTGCTTAAGCACACACGATTCAGATAATTAGCACACCAGCAGGGTTCTCTAGAACTTGAATCCGATGTGCAAGTAAGCTTTTGAATTGTCAGACCAGTGACACATCTAAAAGTTGCAGGACACCGGCCCTGGACAGGAGCTGTAGACTCCTTGCCTTAGACTTTACAGATGCGAACTGTGGCTTGTTTTGTTTTGTCTTCCTGCAGCTGTACCTGCTGTCAGGGTATTACTATACAGCAACAGAGGAGTATGACATCAAGTGGACGATGCCTCATTGTGTCCTCACACTTAAACTTATTGGTGAGTAGATCACAGCTCAGTAAATTAATGCAGTAACTTCATTTTCTCATTTGATTTAATATTGTCTCGTTGATGCAAATGTTCTTCTGCCTTTTGCGTGAACTCAACTATGACGAGCTTAGATTAACTAGTTGCTGACAGCATCTGCTTGTTCTGATTCGCAGGTTTGGCGTTTGATTTCTACGATGGTGGCAAAGAACCAGTGAGTTGGTTATAGTTGGTCATTATATTGTTCATCTTAGAGGTTTATTGTGTCGCTCTCTGTTTGCTCTTGTCCTTATTTCACAGTTTCCTGTTTTTATTTCTGGTTGGGTTGAGGTTTGTCTAACATATGAAGCATATCATATAGTTATACTTGTGCATCTGCAGGCCCTTATATATGTGTTATAATGATAATCTTTAATACTCTTATATCTAAAACTAGGTTTCATATAAGGCACTTTTTAAATAAAAAGGTAGGCATGTAATTGCGATTATGTTGCTGAATATTGCATTGACTCCTTTTATCGCTCCTTTCTTTGTTTTCCTCTAACACAATGTCCCCAACACCTTTTTATGAGCTTTAGCTTCTAATCCACTGAAATATATATCAAGTGTAGGTGTAGAGGGCAGTGAAAGCTAATCCAAAAAGCCTAGATATATTATTGTTGTTTATAATTTGTATACATGGCACTTCAAATATATTATCCTACCAAACATTGCATCCCAGCAGTCCTTCGCAGTTGTGCTATTGCTCACTTGGATATATTGTGCGGCTCTCTTTAAAAAATATACCTTTTGAAAACTTTGCAAATTAATAAATGCAAACAAGTAGATGTGCTGGAGAGTATGTGAAGACCTTTTTTTTTATCTTCTCCAGACACTCATTCAGCAATAGTAACAGACAATTGTAGGCAGGGGGACATGGTTTATGGTAATTAAAGAAAAGCATCTTGCAATTTTCAACAACAGCGTCTCAATTCAATATTTTCCTGGGATCGTTCACCCCTAAATGAGACCCTATCTGGGACAGCCGGTGACAGATTTTACTACTGATCTGCTCAAACGGTTCATCTCCAAAACAACTAAAAACAGGACGGACTGCAATCCAGGGCCAGGAAAACAAAAGGGCTTTTGTGTTGAGAGGAGCCGGCCTGACCCTTTACTCTGATCAAACCACAACACTTTCCCTTCTAGTTGTACATTTCAGTACATGTGATAAAGCACAAATTGTTTGTTTTTTATCGTACAGCTTCAGTCACAATTATCTGCAGTTATTTGTTCCTGACTTTGCACATTTAGAGACTGAAATATTTGCCCATTACTCTTTGCTAAATACCTCAAATTCAGTCAGATCGGAATGGGAGCATCTGTGTGCATCATTTTTCAAGTCTTGCCACAGATTTAGGTCCGGACCTTTACTGGGTGAAGATAACATGAATATTCTTCAGTCTAAACTCTCTATTCTAGCTCTGGCTGTATGTTTATGATCGCTTTCCTGCTGGATGTTTTTTGCAGCCTCTAATCAATTTTCGCCACTACCATGTTTCACCATAGAGATGGTGTTTACAGGGTGATGTGCAGTGTTAAGTTTCCCCTTCACAGTGTTTGCGAAAAATGCAATGTTGAGCACCTTCATCCACATGTTTGATGTGCCCCTACTTGGCTTGTGACAAAGTTTAAACAGGATTTCTTGTGGCTTTCATTCAACCGTGGCCCTTTTTTTGCCATTCTTCCATAAAGGCCAGATTTATAGAGCACAGGAATAATAGTTGTCCTGTTGACAATTTTTTCCACCTAAGCTTTGCATCTTTGCAGCTTCCCCAGATTTGCCATGGACCTTTTGGCTGCTTCTGTGATTAACGCTCTCCATGTCCGGCCTGGTAGTTTAGGTGGATGGCCTTGTCTTGTTAAGCCTGCAGTGGTTTTTATCTATTTATTTTACTTTTGTAAGTCTTATCTTTTTAATTGATTCTACTATTCTTTTTTACTTTTATTTCCTTCCTTCCATTTCTTTTAAACCCAATCAAAGCTGAACGCAGAGCAGAAGAAGGCCGCTCTGGCATCAGTGCCCACACTGCTCGAGGTCTTCGGGTTTTCCTACTTTTACGGAGGGTTCCTGGTGGGTCCCCAGTTTACGCTGCGCAGCTACCAGAGTCTGGTGGCGAGGGAGCTCACCGACTGCCCCGGAAAGCCTCCCAACAGGTATGAGTGAGGAAAATCATGAGTGAGATAGAGAAAAATGAGCAGAGAGACTATCTTAATTAAATCTCCGGTTAAAAAGACAAAGCAGCCTCCCAGTGACACAGCCCTTCAGTTAACCTTTCTCTTTCCCCTTTCTCTCTTAATTTCTGTTTCAGTGTTATTCCAGCTTTGAGGAGGTTTGCTCTGGGCTTTCTCTGCCTGGCGATATATGCAATATTTAGTCCTTCTTATCCAGACAACTACTTTTTGACAGATGAGTACGAGGTGAGAACATGAGCCATGATATGCAGTTTTAACAGATATACAAGAGAAAACATTTCTGACTTTGTTTTTTTATTGAAACTTTCTTAAATGATTTCAATTCCTGTAGGCTCAGCCATTCTGGTATCGCTGTGTTTTTATTCTACTTTGGGGCAAAGTTATGTTGTATAAATACGTCAGCTGTTGGGTTATAGCGGTAAGTAATCTTTTTGTTATCTCAACTTCTACCAGCTTTAGTTCTGGGTGACATTTGTTGTAAATTTGCTCTTTTTTAATATTAAAATAAAAGCATTTACATTTTTTATGTGGGGAAGGAGCACTAATCTATAATCACTGACACCTCATGGTAACTGGGAAAGATATGAAAATCTTACAAGAGATTATATTGAGAGGGAGGTTGCACTGTGAAGATGCCTCGAGGAGGTCATGATGTGGTGGAGCTTGGAGTAGCTTTTTAAAAAAAATTGTGAAGAGCTACAGGATAACCTGGAGCAATCTGCAGAGCTGGTTCAAGCTCAAACTATATCCTGCATACTAAGATCCATAGAGCAGAGGCCAAGGAGGAGACTAGTTATGAAAGAAAAACGTGAACTAACACTAAAGTTTTAAAAACTTCTGTAGATTATCTTTAAAAGACTTGTATTTTGGTAAGAGGGAAAATAAAGCAGACCTCCGCAGAACGCATTGTTGCGGTGTGTTTGGTGAGAATCTTTTCATAGTAAGATACTGGAGATGGTTTGTCGTGCTTTATAGGTGTGTTGTTGTCTTTGACTGAAGATGAAACATTTATAGAATAAAGTTTCTGCAAGTTCCTTAAAGGTCTGGAATTAGTTTCAAGTCTTTTGCAGGTATGGAGGTATGATAGACAAATTTTTCTTCCCTTTTTTTTATTTCCAGACTAACTCTTGTCCCTCAATTTTCAGTGCATCTTATATAATATGTGGTTCCAATTAGAGCACATTTTATTCCAGGTCTGTAAAAATGATGCACGTGGTTACCATGATGTCCTTCTTTTACTTCACAAACCGCATCAGCTCTGCGTTTTTAGTACTGGCATCCAAGTATCAGTCTATTCATCCATCCATCCAGTGTTTTGAAGAAATATAATTAGTCTAGTTTTAGAAAGTATGACCTCTAAAGCTCTTTAAATCTATTGAAAAACAAAATATATACATGCATATTTTTAAAAAGGTTCTATTGTTTGTTTTAATGATCTTGCATGAAAAATACTGTGGTTTTGTGTTTTGTTTTTTTTTGTCACAGGAGGGTGTTTGTATATTGGCTGGTCTTGGGTACAATGGAGTAGTGGATGGGAAACATCAATGGGATGCCTGTGCCAATATGAGGGTGTGGCTCTTTGAGACCACGCCCCTTTTTGGAGGAACCATTGCTTCTTTTAACATCAACACGAATGCTTGGGTTGCAAGGTCAGTGTCGATTCTGACATCCCTAGGGTAAAGTCGAAGCGGTGTCCTAAAAGTTAAAAATTAATGAGCTATCAGTGAAGCAGTGAAAAACCAGTTCAATGAGTTATCCATTTATGGCTTTTCTTCACAGCAGAGAAGTAACACACGATCAGGGTCCACACTTCATGGAATAGTCACAAGAAGCAAGTAGGCATCTAATTCAAAAGGAATCATTGACAGTTTTCCAGCTGAAGTTGTACACATTAAATCCCTTCACCGCCTGACCCAGTTCAATGAAGAACTCCGCAAACAAAGCAATTTATTTATCGAGCATATAGTTTATTACACGGCCCATTTCCACTGGATGCTGTAACAACTTTTGCTTACTCTTTCATTTTCCTCTCTTTAAACTGCTTACGATGCAGAAAGCCGAGGAAGGCGGGGGGTTGGCTCTGAAATAAAAAATTTTATATTAAGGGGGTTGAAATGTAGCTGATAATCTGCCTTTAGTGAATGCAGAACATACTTGACACATGAATGATCTAATTAATTAACCTACAAATGGCTATTAATAGTCTCATCTGCACCACTTTTGCTGTTCTGCTCCCAGCACCTCAATAGAAGCTGAGTTTAGATTGAATGGCTTTGTGTTGGAGTGCTATATAATATTTAAAGCTAACGTCTACAACACCAGTCAGAGATTTACATGCACTGTTGATTTGCATCAATGTTATATTAATTTTTCTCTGTTAATGAGGTATTTGAACTGTTCTTTTATTCTGTATGTACCTGCGGTGAATTTTAAAAACAATAACTGGGTGTGCAAATTAGAACTTACTGTGGATTTTTCTTTATTTTTTTTTACTTCTCATAGGTTATACATGTAGGATAAAATATATACACGCACCTAAATAATATTTGGTTTATTTGCCCCATAGCCAATGCAGAAAAGCCTCACTTTCAGTAGCATTTGGCAGCTTCCTGGCATATTTTAACTGAAGTTTTGAACACTTTTCTTATCAGAAATGGTGGAGTTCTGATTTCCTATCATGAACTTCAATGGCTTCAATGTTTGTATATTTCACAAATGTTTTTAACAGGATTGAGATCGGACCATTCCAGAACCGTAATGTCTGCCTGCTTCACTCAAACCCAAACCAGTTTTGATGTTTGTTTTGGATCATTTCCTGTTAAAAGAGTCAGCTGTGTCCAAGTTTTTTGCTATGCAACAATAGGTTTTGTTTGGCTATGAACATCTATTAATAAGTGCCAGGGGCAATTATATTGAATTATATTACTGTTGACGGCTACAAGAATGTGTGGTTTCTCTGCAACTTGCTCAGGGGCCTTTAATTAAATAGCGATTTAATTAAAGTCTGTCTGTATTCAGTCTCATTATGTTCTATTTTGACCCCTCTTTGGATTAGAGATAATCTCCAATGAATTCAATCTTGTGCACCTACAATTTATTTCAAAAAGAATCGAAGTTCTGTGTTGTATCATCATTCCACCTTGAGAAAATAAACGGCTGAAAAGCATGATTGAAATCCTAGAATTAATGACATTCACTGCTATGATGAACTATACTTATTCAAAGGCAATAAGTAAAGGTAAGCATTCAAACAATCAGTGTATATTTTTATTTATTAATTATTTCTGATCATTAAGAATTGGGTTTTCGGTGTGAACTGGTACTTGCTATAATTTCTAAAGCAAAGACGATGTCGATGTTGGTTTATGTTGGCATAAAATCCTGGCAAACTAGAGAGAAATGATGGGCGGAAACTAGATCCAGTTTCTTATCAGCTTTTATCAATTTGAGGAATGTTACAAATTTCTCCTTAGTTTCATTTACAAATAAAAAAAACTGAGAGAAATGTATAAAAGTATCTAAGAGCTTATGGCCAAATCAAGTTTCCACCTGGAAATGTGCTCATGTGGATGAGTCAGTCTACTGCTTATGTTTAATTTTAAATGATTAAAATAAATCAAGCCGCTCATGATGTTGATGCATTGAACAGGGGCGCCTCCAGATGTAAGATGTAAGAAGGGCTGGTCAGATGGGGGCCACTGATAATATTTGGGTGGCCAACCAAAACCCTGACCAGAATTTTAGTTAAAATTTTAGTTAAAAATATTCAGCAAGGGCTTGGCGCTGGTGGTGTAGGGGTTAAGCGTGCAACCCATGTATAGAGGCTACAGTTCTCGAAGCGGCCGTCCCGGGTTCGAGTCCCGGGACCCTTGCCGAATGTCTTCCCCCTCTCTCTCCCTTTATTTCCTGTCTGCCTACTGTTGGAAAAATTGAAAAATAAAGGCTAGTGCTGCAAAAAAAACTTAATGAAATAAGCCTGCTGTTTGAGTGGTCGCGTTTTCCTGTAAATCTGACCACAAATGTTACTTTAGTTAGCTAAGTAACATCCATCTGCGCAGATTTCTTATTTAGTCCCAAGATGTCATTGTGTTGCGCTTAAATCTCTGGTTTAGGAAGATGAAGGACTGATCTGAAACTATCCTGAAATTCTGAAAGTTTCTCGGGGAGTTTAGACTGTTAGCCTTCTAAAAAGCAGTGGGTCTGAATCACACTGAGGCATATCTGAGTCTTTTAAGCGGTTGCTCTAAAGTTTTCTTGTACTTATTTGTCAGGCCCTCACCCTGCAGCTAATCTAGAAGCCTGTCACCAGTGCTCTCTCTGTGGGGCAGCTCTGATATAGAAACACAATGTTTGAACTTGAAGTCTTTCATAAAGCAACACTGGATACTTTCATAGAAAATGCAAAGTTTAAATGTACTATTGAACTCAGTTGCTATGCAACAACCACTTGCAGCTGAAGTGTTTCTGACTGTTCATATTTGTGGTCAAATAGATGTTTCATGACTTTGGCTTTTCCTCTTTTCAGACATGTGTTTAAGCGGCTGAAGTTCCTGGGAAATAAGACGTTGTCTCATGTGACCACGCTGTTCTTTTTAACCATTTGGCACGGTCTTCACTCTGGGTACTTCCTGTGCTTCTCCATGGAGTTCTTCATCATTACTGTAGAGCGGCAGGTATGTTTTTTACACAGCAGATTTATGAGATACCATTAATTATCAAATTTTAAAAATAAAGGTTTTAGCTACTCCTAATTTCTCTATGCTCTTTTTCCATTTTTTTCACGTTTTTTGGTAATATTTCAAATTAGTCCTGATCCGTAGTTCTTCAGATTTTCGGGCTTTTTTTTGTCATTTTCTGTACCACAACTTGATGTGACAACATATTGTGTAATGTGTGCTTTAACATGAGGAAACAGGACAAGTGGAAGACAAAAAGAGAGACCTGAAAAACAACAAAAAGTACATCGCTTTGCTGGTCAGAAGATTAAATAGCCTCATTATAGACCTGAAACTCATGTTCATTTTGGCCTTTAAATTATTTCTTTAAAACCATTGTTGTTCCAGGTTGAATTGGTCATACAGCAAACAACTATAACAAAACTGAAGAACAAGGTGCAAACGTTTAAATTTGTTGGTGATGTTCTCTAATCTAAACATATACAAAGTAACAGATACAGACTCAATCATGAACCATACATGGATACCCAGCATATCTGGTTAAAACTGCATTATTAAGTTGCACCTCTGCCTCATGCTTTTTGCAGCCTTCAGCAGGATCTGGCATAATTCTGGCTGAATATTTGAACAGTTGTCTTGGTAAAGCTCATCTAAATTGTTTGGTTTACTGAAACAGACTTTTTTTATATATTGTTTTATTAGTTTTACTTAAACTGGAAAAAAGTCAACATATTTTTAGTGCAGTGTGAGGTCAGGACTATTCGACAACCTTTGCTAGCCTGCTATATGTTAGCCTGTGTAATACTGTCCAAAACCAGTCTAAATGTGTGTTTGGGATCGTTGTCCTGAAGGAAAACCCAACAACCACCAAGGCTCAGTCCTACCTCCAAATGGAAACTACTGAAACACAAATATCACTATCCACAGTAAAATCTGTTTCACACCAACATGAGATCAGAGAATGTCAACTAAGCAGGAAGCACCTACTCCAAAATTGGTACGTTGAAGCTAGACTAAAATTAGCTTTTGCCCACATGGACAAGCCTTCTGGAGTATACATACATGGGGTACGGTAGGTGCTGCATGTATGGAGGCTAACAGTCCTCGATGCAGCTTTGCTGAGTTCTGCTCCTGGCCTGGACCATTCACAGCATGTCTTCCTCCTCTCTTGCTGCCTCCTTTTCTGTCCACTAACCTCTCAATTAAAGACCATTAGTGTCTAAAAAATGGCTTTAAAAACATAAAACACCCTACTGCACCAACTGTTAAGCACGGCATTGGTGGCATCATGCTGTGGGGCGGTTTTTTTCTGCCAGTGCCCCCGATGCAAAGTGGGTGGAATTATAACAGCTTAAATCAACAGCTGGATGGTTGAAACTTGAAAACAATTTGGCGTCCAACGGGAGAACGATCCAAAGCAGAACTCCGATACGGTTTCGAAAAGGATTAAGCGGACCAACATCAGGCTACTGGAATGGTTATGACTTCAACCCAATTGAAAAGTTCTGGACTGTTCTGCTTGGAAACCAACCAATTTAAATGAACTCTACCAGTTCTACGAAGAAGAGCCGTCACATATTTAGCAACCGCTATACCAGCAGCTTGCATCAGGGCATGTATCAGCGCATCAATAGAAGATAATCAGTAGCTGTCAGAATGACTTTATGTAAACGTTTGACTGCAGCAGCAGGTGAACAGTTTCCAAAAGTCACATCTTTAAGAAATTAGGAGAAAAGTCCAGCTGACACCTGAGACTGAACCTGAGAGATTCATCATTTTGCTGTTTGCCATGTTTTCAGTTTATAGTGCTCTGCTGCTAACATACTGTTAGGTGCTTTTGGCTTTTTATATATTTCTTCAATAAACAAATAAGAAGGATTTCTACTTGTGCCTAGCTGCTTGTTGTATGTTATGTATAACACAGTGTTTCCATGGTTTTAGGAGCCTTTCTGTCTGATTCATTGGTCAGATTTAGGGACTGGGGTACCATAGGCCCTTATTCCACATAGACCACGAAAAACATGAATTGCCAAGAATGTCAAAATTTTAGGATTCTTAGGTGAATTGTAATAAGTTCCTAACTTCTTATCTGATTCATATTTTATTCTTTGTCATTTCTTGCAATGCTTTGGTGATCTGGAATTTGTGGCAAAGTTTTGAGCTGTTAAAAATGTTGGTGCCGAACTCCCAAATCCCCAAAAACCTCAGTTTATTCCTAACAAACTCATGGATCATTCTTAGGTATAGTAACTGATTCGTAAATGATTTGTAGGCATTTCTATGTGTTCTTAACTCACTCAGTGATTCCTGAAGCATTACCTTGACCATCCAGGGCCACCGTACACACTGAAACTGCCCAAATTTCTCTTCTCCCCTCTGACAAAAATGATTCGTGGTCTGTGTGGAATAGTAGCATAAGGCAAAAAAGACTGAAGACCTTTGAATGTCACTGTAATTTAGCAGGTGGCTTAGTATTTTACTTGTGTCAGAAACAATTTTCTTCTGTTTATGCATTAAACACAGCAGTTTATGTCTAACATCCATTGTATCTTGTTAATAAAAAGCACACTGTTGCTGCACCCCACTTCTGACTGCTGGTTATTTTAAATCTTGGCTCAAGATTTGCCCTCCATGTTATATATAATATAATATATATATATATATATATATATATATATATATATATAATATATATATATATATATATATATATATATATATATATTGTATTTTTGTTGTGTTTTGACTACCATTCATGTATTATGTGTGTGTGTTTGTGTAAACAGGCCCAAGCTCTAGTGCGGGACAGTCCCCTGCTGACAAAACTGGCCAACAGCCACCTCTACCCTCTCATCTACGTAGTTCAGCAGTTTATCCACTGGCTCTTCATGGGGTATCCTCTGGTGCCATTCTGCCTTTTCACCTATGACAAATGGCTCAAGGTAAAACACATCTCCTGAGGCCACACTACTCGGCAGATAAATCTGTTTGAGGATTTTTACTCCGCTTCTATTTTCCATTCAGCTCAGGTAGTGCTTTCAGTATCAAATGCAAAGCAGATCTTTAAACTCCAGTGGTGCACTGTAAATAAGAGCACAAAGGGCTTGGCTTGGGAGGAATTTGCTGCTAAGACCGTGTTAAAATATAGCCCAGGGTCCCATTTTAGTGAATTTATAGTGTGCAGGCTGCAGTGGGATTTTCCTATGAAATATTTTCTCCTCTTTTATGATGGTTGGTTGGATGCCCAGACATTTCTGTGTTTTTTTTTTTTCTCTCTCTCTCTTTTCTCCAAAAATATTCATACACCTATACAACCAGTCTAAAAGCAAATGAATTTGTGAAGCAGTTGGTCATTTGTTTTCAAGTTTAAAATTTTGCCATTAGACTACCCTGTGGTTTGCTGTACTGTTGGAGGCTTTCACAGTAAATCTTTCTGTAATCTGCCTGAAACAAATTAATTAGGTTGAGCTCAGCTTTTGTCTGCCACGTCTTACTGTTTTGTTGCATCAGGTTAGCTAAACTCTTTGTGGCAAAGGACCCAGCACGCTTTTGAGTCAGAACCTCTGCTGGGCTAATAAAGTGTTTTATTAAACAGAAAGATGCTGCTTTACAAAGCTGTGTTGTCCATTTATTCTAGAGAGCCTTATGTTTCTATAAAAAATGGACATGCAGAAACAAGAAGAAAAGCTTAAATATAGGAAGCAAAGGTCAGGTTTATACCAAAATAGTAATTATTTAGTCCTGATAAAATGTATGTTGAGTAAAGATGCACAGGTCAGAGTTGTGGCTAATTAAAATCTTTCTTTGAGAGCTATAAATACTGTATGGGATGCACAACTGTGTTCAAATTGATAGCAGACCAACATCACTAACAGATTACTCACGAATTTAGGTAGAAATCATATTTCTATGGATCACATTCATCGAAATATAGTAGAATAATAGCAAAACAACCGACCCAGCAGTCACAACATGCATGCTGCCGGTTCTGTGTTATTGAATAATTCATTAGAGAGGATGTGTTCAAAATAATAGAAATGTGAAGTTCAGTCAGTGAGGGGAAAAAACAGGAGTCAAAGAGTTGGCCCTTATTAAAGCAGCATGCTAGTTATGAAGCTTTCCTCTCAACATCCGAGTAGAGGAGTTTATTCCAGACATTGTGTTAAAGAACAGTGTATTTCGATTCAAATTTAAGAGTTGAAAAGTTGATTTAGAGAGGGGAAACCATATCAGCTAAAATATCTGTAATGCCAGACGAAAACCAGACAAAACCAGACGATGTGGAGGGAGACCAAAAACTACCAATTCAATGGACAGAATTGCAAGAGCTCAACGATCAGCTGCAAGGTGACTTAAGGAGGTCTACAGTTACCTGTGAGTGCTGTAACAGTTAGACGCCTTCCCCAAACAAGACTTAGTGCTAGAAACGCAATGTACTGAAGAAGTTACGTTTTGTCAGATAACACACTGACTGGCCGGCCTTTAATGGACTGATTTTTTTCGTTTGGTCACAGACAAGCCACAAACACTGAATTCAAGCCAGAGTTCACTGTGAGGCGTGGTGACTTAGGTTTGTTGTATTGTGGTGTCGGGTCCATTACCAGGGGTCATGGATCAGTTTGAATCCATCAAAATACTTGAATAGTGCTTGTTGCTTTATGTTGAAGGGGAAACACACGTGACAGAAACCCCACTTAGATCATCTGTTTGTTCGACTGAAAGGTCCTAAAGGAAATAAGGGGTTGAAGTCAACCCACCAACATTACGCCCACCTTGGGACAAAGTCACAAACCCATAACCACTATGAACTGGAGGAGGTTAAATGGGGCTGCAAAACAAGCCTCATAGCAGAAAGTAAAAAAGAGCATCAGGTGAGCACAGAGGGAGACATTGAATCATCCTCCACAGTCCGTTTGATCTGAGAAATACAGTATGTTGAACCTGATGCAGAGGACATGCTGAGGATAACACTCAACAACTTAGCCCGTTTAGGGAAATCCCACACGCCTTATGCAGGTAAACGCTGCAATATGTAAACCTCAGCCCTTTTGTTCTTTAATCCCAGCTTCATGATCTGAAAGCTCACACAGAGCATGATGTCGGAGAATTACCTTGTAAGATGTAAATGTGGTCAACCATCGGGGAATTTTGGTTGTGTGTTTATTGTTGGACTGTTATCTGAAAACAAACCAGTAAGCAAAATCAATGTTATGGAGCTGCCAGCCCAGTCCCTCAACCTTATTTCAATAGAAAACCTTTGGGTGACATCAAACATCCTGTTTCTGAGACGAAATCAAGAAATCCACAAGGACTGGTCAATTTAGTCCAGTCGTCCTGAGCTAAACTACCAGCTCACAGGTCATCACACAACACGGGAAAGAAGCAGTTCTCAGAAACAGTGGGTATACAACTAAATATTAGTTCAATACGTCAGCGGAAAGCTAAACCTTCAGTATTTTTCAGTTTATGTGGAAAACAGGTCTGCCTGACACGTCAATCCAACAGCTGTGGCTGATCCAGAACGCTGCTGCTGCCCGCGTGCAGAGCACATAAACCCAGTTCTAAAGTCCTTCCACTGACTCCCTGTGTCTCAGAGAATAAACTTTAAAATACTTCTGTTAGTTTATGAATCACTGAATGGCTCTGCATCAAAATACACTAAAGATTTTTGTCATCTCAAACTTCCAGACCACTTGTCAACGTGTGATTTTTCGGTCTGCCTCCATTGTTGGCTTTTTTGTTTTTCAGGTGTATTCTTCCATCTACTTCTGTGGTCACGTGTTCTTCCTCATAGTTTATTTAATTCTGCCATTCCTCCGTAAGACTCTGGTGCCTAAGAAAGACCAGAGCGAGAAAAAGCAAAACTAAAACCTGGTTCTGAGCCCTGGAAAAGGTATGTAGGCATATTTTCACCTTCTGGTCTGCTGTTTGCATGAATCCAGAGACAAACCATGTAAATGCCATCTCCTTTTTTCTTTCAGGTTGGTGTAAAGACTGAATATCCTCGATCCAGAAAGGGAGATGTGACGTTCGAGGAGCAGAATAACAACCTGTTTAAAGGCCTTTAGTAAAATATAAATATGAATATATGTTCATGTAAAAATAAAATTCTATATATTTTTGTGTTTTTAAGTGGGAGGGCTGTTTTTTATAAACATTTTGAAAAATGTTTACAGGAAATTACCGCTGTGCCACACGGGGTAATTGTGAGCCAATCGGGGCAGTTTCCTGCTTGTTTATCATTATCACTCTCTTCTTTTTCTGGGGGGGATTTTAAGATGCGTTTGACTCGTGGAACGTGAGAGACTTTCCATGCTGCCAACACAGGATTGCACTTATGAGTCACTGGTTCTGAGTCTGTTTTTAGGCTCCTGTTCGTTTTTGTCCTTTCATCGCCCCATGTCTGGGACTCATATTTAGCAGCAGCACTAAGCCTGAACAGAAAGTTTAAGCACGGTGCCACCATATACATTTCCTGATGTTATAATACAACATTCACACATTTCTATGGAAAGATTTAAAGGAAGATGGGCTTGTTTTTCTCTGCAAATGGCTGCTAGTGGTTATACAAGCACTGTAAAATCACACACTGTACAGCTAACACCCAACTCTAAATGGCCTTGAATCAATGAATGTTTCTGCCGTTCATTTTGTCTGGTTTAATTTGATTTGTAATTGAAAAGATGGTATTGTTTTTTATGAAATTTTATGAAAATGAACATTTTGTAGGTTGTGGATTAGATGCATCAGTCTCCTGCCTTTCCTTTTTTGATTCACATCAGTCAGTTTTCATCTCTCCTCCA
Organism: Crenichthys baileyi; assembly: GCA_036173005.1. Classification (NCBI taxonomy): domain Eukaryota; kingdom Metazoa; phylum Chordata; class Actinopteri; order Cyprinodontiformes; family Goodeidae; genus Crenichthys; species Crenichthys baileyi. The sequence continues at coordinate 156,812 of JAHHUM010001487.1, forward strand.
ACTCTGTGCCACCCCTCTGTCCAGGAACCCTGATTCAGTTACAACCCTCACTTTTAAATGCACAAATGTGAAAGTGAATCGCATTCAGTGGTTCTAGTCCCTCTGAAGTCCAATCTGATCTGTGTGAGAAGGGGCCATACGCTGTTTTTGAACATGCATTGGCTAGTATTCCACCTACAGCCTGCTCCTGTGTTTCTAACAGCAAGTTATAATTAATCAGAGTCAAGGATCATACCCCAAATGCCTCTTTGTGATGTATATATTTATTAGGTAAGGGTGAAATATGCTGCTGCTGCCACTGTCCTCTCCCACACTCGAGGACAAACCTCACTGTAGCACTGGCCCAGATTGCAGTGATATTTATACAGAACATGCTGATTATTAATTGATGACTTACTATTTCAAGGGACTCCTATTTTGCCTTATCCGAAGCAAATGTACAAATGAAAACATGGGGATATAAGGGGATATAAGTGAAATGAAATATAATTTTGTAGTGTTCAATAAAATAATGCTGCATTTAAGGCAGGACCTCTGCTGTTTTTTTGTGTAATTTTTTTCTCCATGAGCAGTATAATTACAGCCCTGCAGTGCATTTGTGTTTTTGTTCACAAATGTGCATTGACAATAACACAGCTGGGTTATGAAGTATGGATTTCCACTGCAGGATTTGACAAAATACAGTGTTTTAAAAAGCATAGTGAAAAAACAGCAGTGTTCTGCTTTGTTTGTGCATGGGTTGATGACATGGTAAAATGGTAAGCAGTCTGCACTTGTATAGCACTTTACGCTATAATCAGTCACTGGAGGCATTGGTAAACATGGTGGATCAGTGTCTTGCCCAATTTCAGATGAGATTCTGAGGCATTTGAGATGTTTCTGAGCTGCAAGGGTTTCAGCCTCGTGTTTTGAACCAGAGTTTGACTGATTAGCCCCAAGCCATGATGGAGGCAGCTGTGGATGGAAAATATGAAGATGACTGCGATGGTCGTGTTCAGAATTTTAAATGGTGTTAATCTTTAGTTTCATCTTTAAATTTTTCTATTTGATTGGTTCTCATATATATTCACTAGTTGTATGCGCTGTGCTTTGCTTGAATCGGCTTAAACAGTTATGTGATCTGCATGCAGTGTAGTTTTCTTTGGTCTGGAACTCTTCGACCAGACCATATGGTGGTTATAATGAGAAGATTGGTGAAGATCTTTGATTAGGAATGTCACATCAAATGCTTTATTGTTGTGGTGCAGAATCTATAAGCTTTGTATAAGCTTGTTTTGGGAGGGCAGTTTCCAAGTTGATTACATAACATTTTACAGTATAATAGAAAAAACTGTTATGCCTTGCAAAATCATTATTCACATTTTCTTATTCATGAAATAGTACAGAATAAAGTAGCGCAAATAATACAAGGTTTTCAGTTTTATGTACTAAAAAACTAGTGAGTTTGTGTCTTGGGGTATGTATCTGCTTTGCACATCTAGAAAGGGAAATATTTATCCATTCTTCTTTGCAAAATATCTCAAGCTCAGTCAGGTTGGATAAGGTACAAATACTCTACTGAATTAGATCTGGACTTTGACTGGGCCATTCTAACACATAAATATGTTTGAGTCAAACCAGTCCCCTATAGCTCTGGTTGTATGTTTAGGGTCATTGTTCTGCTGGAAGAAGATGAAACTTCACCCCAGCCTCAAGTCTTTTGCAGCTTCTAACAAGTTTTCTACAAGGATTGCACTGTATTCAGCTTCATCCACCTTCCCACTAACTTTGACCAGCGTCCCTGTCTCTGATGAAGAAAAGGATTCCTGCAGCATGATGCTGCCATCACCATGTTTCACCAAACAGATGGTGTATTCAAGAAGGGGGGTGCAGTGTTAGTTTTGCACTACACATGAGATTTTGTTTGTAGGCTAAAAAGTTACATTGTGAACTCAACTTCTCCACAGCTTTCTCCCTGACCCGTCTGCTGTGTTCCTTGGTCTTCATGATGCTGTTTGTTCACTAATGTTCTCTAACAAACCTCTAAGGCCTTCAGAGAGCAGCTGCATTTCATACCGCCCTTAAATCGCACACAGGTGGGCTCTATTTTATAATTAATTAGGTGATTTATTTAGGGGTTTCAGAATAAAGGGGCGGGCTTCGAAAGTATGCCACACTTGCACACAGGTGCCAAAACGCATCTAGAGTGAGTTTGTTTGCTTTTACAGAATTAGCTTTGGAGGAGGGCAAAAACGGGGTGACATGACGTCATTTTGCAGAGAGGCACGGACCGAGTGAGCAGCGTGAAATGCGTGGAAACGGATAAAAACACGCAGAAATAAAACGAGGAGGTGTGCGAGTCAATACGAGCTAGCAGCTGAAAGGTGACGGGGCTGAGTCAGAGTGGAGGAGAAAAGAGCCAGGGCAGCAGTCTGCTCAGGGAGGGAGAAGGAAGAAGGACGCAGTGTGGGCGGTTTAAGAAACGCCGAGAGGGAGGGCACGCCAGCGTAATATTCCCACCGCTTTTTTTCCTCCTATCGGGTGGGAAAAAAGGGAAAAAACAAGGACGTCCGTCGGTCTCCTCTCCTTCTTCTCCACATTTTCATCCCTGACTCCTAATAACCAACCCGTCCTTTCTCAAATAGCATCCGCCCGCTTCCTTCTCCTCCATCCACCAGCACCTCGGAGGCTGCGATTTGGGTTTGTTGTCAGCCTACAGGAGCCGAGCCGAGCCGAGCGGCAGGGGCGTGAGAGGCGGATGCTGCGAGCGTAGAGGCAGGGTACCAACAAGGAGCATCACCGCACTCAGCACGGTAATATTCCACATTTCCCTGCATTAAAACCCGTTATTTCTGCAACATTTCCTCCTAAACGTCTTGACGCATTTACGTGCGCCCGCCGGTAATGTGTGTCAGCTTGCAGGTTTGCTGGTAATTGTCGCATATCATGTTTCTAATTTTGAATCAGCTTTACATGGCCCTTTCTATCATTTTAATAAACACAACGTTGGGTTGTTTGACATGTTAGTAAGGGATAAAAAAAAACACGCAAGACCTAATTTTCCCATCGGTCTAAACAAACCAAGAGGGGAAACCATGATAAAACACGCAGCTCTGCCACATTCAGAACATTCCCCACTCATGACCAGGTATGTGTGTATATATATATATATATATATATAATGCTATTCTGGGCGGCATGTCAGAGCTGCCTAATGCTGAAATGCTCCTGGATTACAGCTCCAGTCGTACAACTCTGAGTTTAGTTTTGCAGCCCTCATCCATGACACTTCAATGGTTATTTATTGCATAGACAATGTGAAACCCCCTCTCCTCCAAGTGCCATCTGAAATGCCTGATCTGCTTCTTGTTACTGTTCTGACCACTCCACTGCTGATCAGTTGTTGATGCATGAACTGTAACCCCCCCCCCCCCCCCCCCCCCCCACCCATTCTCCTCTCTGGTCTCTTTCCTCACCCCCACCCTCTTATCCTCCCCTCTTTCCTCCTTCAGATGGACAGAATGAATTTTCTCTCCTTCCTCCTCCTTTGCTTGACTTCGGTTGCCAATTGCAACAAAGGTCAGTTTCTCATCCTTTTTTTTTCTGTTTTTGTTTTTGACTGTCAAGTGTTGAGTGAGGTGATGGTTTGCATTGTCGTAGAAACACACTGACCTGTCGAGGGTATTTTTCCAGGCACAGCCATGAATCCAGTGACATATTCCTGTATTGCATAGCATGAATTCCTCATACATAACCAGGTGCACACATAAATATCTTTGCTTCTCTTGTTTCCCAGCCTGGTGTGCATGCATGTGCCCTTTCTGTCTGCGGTGTGACTTGTAGATGATGGATCCGTTTCCCTGTCTGTGGCAGATTTATCATTGACTCTGATTCAAGATCATTGTTACTGTGATTGTCATGCTGAGAGGGAGGCAGATGAAACAGACGCTGTCGTGCAGGAGGAGAGGGAGAAGGTGGGTGAGGGCGAGGAGATTGAAGGAGATAGAGCAGAGGGGAAGATGAGGAGGGAGAGGTGGTACGTGAGATCAGGTGATAGGAGGGAGAAAAGAGAAGAGAAGGTTGAGATTCAGGGCCTGTTTGTGCATACAGTATGAGTGCGCTGGTGTAAAGAGGCTAAATAAGGAGGGGTTGACGGGTGAGAGCTTTGGCCTGATAGATAGGGTGACAGAAAGAGGAGCAGTGCCACGGGGGGCAGACAGAGAGATGGAGCGAGATGCCTCTCAATCTGTAATCCCGAATGTAATCCACAGGCCTGATTCTCAGATTAATGCTACATAGCGGCAAGGGGTGGGGGAGGGAGGGAGAGAGGAGGGGAAGATGATCATGAGGGGGACAGAGGGGCATGAGATAAATGACCGAAAAAGAAACACACAAGCCGGGCGGGGCGTGGAAACAGAGGAGGTGGAGGGGATGATGAATAACTGTGATTATGCCTGGGTGTTGACACCAACTAATTTTCGTGCCAGCTAAAAAATTTTCCTAATCAGAGTTTAAAAAGCTGACTGGAATGGAAAGCTCAGTGAGAATTTGGGTTTTTCAGACATTTTTACAAAATTAAATCCAAATGTTTTGATGATTAGGGTTTCTGCTGGGTTTTAAAAAGTTATAGAAAGTGTCTCATTTAAAGTTGTTTAAAGTCACTTTAAGGGCTTAAAAAATATGAAATACTACAGATTTTTCATAATAGGCCTTAAATTAAACATAGTTATGTCTTAGATTTGTACTTTTTGTCACTCATTGCTTTTAGTGATTTCTTTTTTACAGTTTAGTATTACTTTTATTAACCAAAAATACAGTGGGCTTATTCATTGGTTACGCTTGCTGCAGTTCTGACTGAGGATTTTAGGTGTTATTTTACACTGTGACAAGGTTACAAGGCCTGGGGATTCACCCTTCCCTAAATCTTGCTTTCTGATTTTTATTTTGTGAATTAAAATCAAAATTATTCATGCAACAGTTTTAGGTTTAAAGTAATATTTAAATTTTACCAACATGTTTCTGCTGACTGAAAGTCATTTTAACATTTTGAAGTTGTTCAGCCACAGTCCTGACTTGAATCTTTGGAAGAAGCTAAAGATTAGGGTGATGGTAAGGAGGCCTTCCAACCTCAAAGACTTGGAGCTCAACACCAAATATAAATTGTCAAAATATCAGTGGAAACATGCAAGACGCTGGTGAACATTGTAGGAAGGGTTTGATTGCTGCAATGCAATTTTTCCACTGATTATTGAAAATGGTGTGAATAATTAATAAATATAAAATATCTTTTGAGAGATTCCTGTCTGATTTCCGATCAGAAACAAACTTCTTGATTGAATGAAAAATTTAAATCTAAATCTGCCAGGGGTTTGAAACTTTAACCTCATCAGTTCTCACATATTAGTTATTAACTCACCCAAAATTATATTTTGCAATTCGTTTAGGTCTTTAATTTAAATTTATAGTCTTAAAAACATCTAATAAGTTATTAAATTTACCTCACTGAAACTATAAAAATATCCATCCCCTGTGAAGTTTTTCCCATTCTGTGATGTTACATCCACAAATTTCAATGGATCTTGCTGGTATTTATGTGAATGCCTAACACAAAGCAGTTGTGGAGATGTTTAAAGCAGAGTTGGGGTTAAGAAACAATATCCTAACTTAGATCGACTCAGAGACCTCAGTTTAATGCATAATTTAAAAAATGGAAATAGTTTGGCACTAGGGCTGAACGATATTAGAATATACTGGGATGACAATATCATAAGCAATAAATCCACATTTTCCTTCCTTTACTCTTTCTCATCTGCCGTTAAGGTCACTCTCTGTGACATTTAGTATCGTTGGCACCATCAATACTGTTAGATGTGTGATGTTCTTTTGTGAGACTCCATCCAGAAGTTGAAATATATTACTGGCATACAAAGCTTCAATTCCTGATACTTGGAATATGTTAGCCAACAAATATTTCATGGCTTTGCAATATTAATATTGACACTGATGTGATTATATATTTGTGATATATTGTGATGCCCTGTATGGTGCAACTGTAAACCTACTAAGACATGGCCGTCAGCCTAAATTGACAGGCCAGGCAGGGAGAGTGTTACTTTGGAGAAGCAGCCAGGAGGCTCATGGTAACTCAGGAAGAGTTGCAGAGATCCCCACCTCAGGTGGTAGAATCTTTAACACTGCACACAACCCTTAACACACTGCCTTTAATGTGAGACCTGGTAGTGGCTGCATCATGCTGTGGGGAGGTGTCTCATCAAAAGGAAACAGGAAGTTGGTCAGAGTTGATAGGATTATACTGTGGGATAGAACTACAGTATAATGGTGTGGATCAAAGCATGTTTATGGTTAGTTAGTGTGTCCCAGTCAAAGACCAGGCTTAAATCCAACTTAGAATCTGTGATAAAACTTGATCATTGATGTTCACTAACGCTCTCCATCCGATCTGACTTACCTTAAGCTGCTTTGCAAAAAATAATGGGCAGATTGCCCTGTCTCTACATGTGCAAAGCTAGCAGAGATATCCCCCAACATTAAATGCTTCTGCAAACTTCTAATTAAACAGGTGCAGGTCCAGACCACACTTTTTAGATTTGTGGTGTGCAAAGATCTTTAAAAGCCGTGCATCGCTTTCCTTCCATTTCACAATTATGCACACGTGTGCTGATCTATCACATAAAATCCCAACAAAATATTTTGAAGTTTGTGGTTGTAGCATCATAAACTGTGAAGAGCGTATGGATACCTCTGTGAGCTATTGTTTATTTGGCCTGGTTGATAGAGTTTCACTTGTCTTGATGCCCACTGGTGAGAAGCTGAAGCTCATGGAGACTGAGGGGGACATTGTGATGATGAGAAAGAAAGAGAGGAGCATAATGTGTATTTATAGTAAACAATATTGTCACAACAGTATTCAACAGTTCCTAATACAGTGCAACATCAGCCAAAAATGTTTATCTTTATAACATTTCTGCATCATTTTATCTTTTTCTATGGTTTGTAAACCACAACTAAACATAATTCATTCCTTACCACTTAAGAAAAGCTGGTTTGGTAGCTTGGATAATTTACATTAAAATAAATAATCAAAATTACTGCAGCTGCAGATTGTTTCTCTGTTTGAATCTTTGATTAGTTTAATTTTTACATTCTTAAAACTGCATGGGCATAAGAAACTGCAATTAGATTTTAAATGGATTTCAATTTTATTGGATTTTATATTTTATTTAACTTTAGTATTTGTGGAGAACTGTTTTTTAGTCATGTTTTATTTGTTCTTTTACTTATTTTTACCAGAGTCTGGTTTTATTTTAGCTTTATTGGATTTTATGCCCTGCAAATCTGATTATCTATTTCTTTGTCTTGGTTATTAAGTCTTGCTCTTCTGTTCTGTGTAATTTGATTTAATTTGTGGAATCTTGAGCATTTTGAGCAGTGCGATGGTTCTGTTTTTGTTAAGATGTTTTCTTTTTCTTTTTTAGCGTGTGTTTAAGCATATTTTGAACCCTGCAGAACAAATCTACTTATGAGTACAAATACAGTAACCTTGAACCTTGGTAACAAAATGAGTTACAGGTCAAACTGCAATGGTATAAATGGTACCTTAAAATGCATAAATATGAAAAAATAAAAAACATTTTTCCAGTACATGGTTGCATAAAATAGAAGTGCTTCGGTAAAATACCTGTTCTGCCTTTTTTTCAAGCTATTTTCCACCAGCAATAGAGAAAAACATATTTAAATTCAGCAGCAAAGGCATATGAAAGGCTTTTGTACTTTAAGGCAAAGAGAATTCAAATGATACCCGGCTTTGTGTTTGAAGTGAACAAAGTTTGATCAGATTCAGAACCAGAAGCAGTTTTTATTTATTCTTCTTTTCCTCTTGGTGGCACAGAGACTGGAAAAATTAGTTCCAGTTAGATTTTCTAGAAAATTCACTGTGACGACAACAAAGAAAAAAATCTTGTGGTCGTGTCTGATTTCAAACTCTGCAGCCTCTGAGTTAGGAGATTGGGGACAACAGAATGGAGGGCGCTCGGCCTTTTGTTTTTGCTCGTTGCTGGAGTGTAAAATCGTCATCCTTCTGGCTCGTTAACTTGGCCTTTGATCAGTCAGCACAGAACATTCTGCACAAGGATTAATAATTATTTTGCATTTAAAGGTTGAATTCTAAGAGATCCTTGGGCATTTGATTCTGACTCCCTCCTGTTTCAGAGCACTTTAGCTGGCAAATATGAGCCGAATATTTCTGTCTGTTTCTGTTTGATGGAAACAAATCAGGACTGTTGAGCTGGAGGGTGCTTGAAATAAAAATGGAGGAAAAACATCAACTGTGAACATTGTCTGACTCTCTGTGGTCACACATTACTTTCTGTGTGTGTTTTTTTTCGCAATCAAACATACTCTCACCATGTCCTTCTCCCATAATTGACTGTTAAAAATAGACGCATTGGTTCCTTGTAATTGTTCCATTTAACCCAAAGCCTCTTCGGTCTTCTCTCTCAGCCAATAAGCACAAGCCATGGATCGAGACAGAGTACCAGGGGATTGTCATGGAGAACGACAACACCGTCCTGCTCAATCCCCCTCTCTTTGCCCTGGACAAAGATGCTCCGCTTCACTACGCTGGTAACGCTACCTGCATCGATCATAATACAACTGAAATCTGATTTTTATATACACAAAAAAATGACACATAACCTTTTTTCCTCACAGTCTAACATTTAATCCGACTAAGCTCTTCCTGTTTTAGGTCAGTTAGGATTACCAAAGTTATTTCGATTTGCTAAATCCCAGATCCCTATTTTTTCACTTGCGTCTAACAGTTAGTGTCCTTCCACAGGCCTCTCACAATAGTTTGCTTGGATTTTGACCCATTCTTCCTGACAGAACTGGTATAACTGGGTCAGGTTTGTAGGCCGACTTGCTTGTACACACCTTTTCAGATCTGCCTATGAATTTTCTATGAGATTGAGTTCAGGGTTTTGTGCTGACTGCCCACTAGCATTAAGATTGCCACTATGCTAATGGTCATTGTCCATTTGGAAGAGACATTTGTTGCCAAGCTTTAACTTTCCTTCTCATATCTCGATGTTGCCTCTATATTTGCACTTAGTGTTTTTCGTCATGACGCCATCTGTTTTGCAAAGCGCACCAGTCCTCCCTCAGCAAAAAAGCCACACAGCATGATGCTGCCAACCCCGTACTTAACATTTAAGATAGTGGTCCCCGACTTGTCATCATACCCCTTTTTCCTCCAGATATAATGGTCAACATTATGACCAAACACCTTAGCTTTACGTTCATCAGACCAAAGGGCCTATCTGCAAAATGAAGGGGTTTGTCCCAGAGTTCATTTGCAGATTGTAATCTGGCTTTTTTATGTTGCTTTCTGAGTAATGGCTTCTTCTTCCTTGAGTTGCCTTTTAGCCCATGCCTGTACAGGACTCATTTCGCAGTGGATAATGACACTCTCTCACCAGCTTCAGCCAGCGTCTTCATACGGTCCTTGCTTTTGTTCTGGGAATGATACACACATTCACACCAAACTCCGTTCATCTCTGGGACACAGAACCCGTCTCCTTTCTGAACGGTATGATAGCTGGACGTTCTCAAGGTGTTTATACTTAGATATAACTATTTGAGCGGGTAAACGTAGCACTTTCAGGCATCTGGAAATTGCAACCCTGATTCTACTCTTGATATCTTGCCTGATTTATTTTTCCCAGGGAATACACATTGTGTTTTTGGTGTAGCCTTAAAACGCATTCAGAAGGTGTGTCTTCATTTAACTGAGATGTTGTGAGTTAACCTTTTAGCTTCTTAGAAGTCCATAACACCTTCATCTGGGCTTTCCCAAATTTAAAGACAAAATAATCGTAGTATATTTAAACTTGTGAATTTAAAGGAAGTAGTAAAACATCCTTTAAAAAATGTTCTCTCTCATTATTCTGGCATTTGGCAAATATAAATAATTTTGATAATCTTTGCTGGCCTAAAACAGAAACATTCAATCTGATTTAATGCCATAAAGTAATAAGACAAAGGTGTATATGTGTGTGTAAATATTTGGTTTAAACTGATAACAAAAGTTTATTACAAATAAAATAATAGGTCAGATCATTTGCTTGACTAGTCTGAAAATCATCAAATTTTTATTCACACGACTGAATGATGTTGCAGTCATGTGGATGCTATAATTATGATACAGTTTATTTTTGTTTGCTTGATTGCGTTGAGCTTTTAGTAGTAAATGACATGTCTGTTTATTTTTCCATTTGGAGCTATAATACTACTTGCAGTCAGCAGCAGTATTTCCCTAAAGACTCTCTAAATATTAACGGCAATGTAAGTCCACTATTTTTAGCCCATAGTGTAATTCAAGCCTTTGCTGCAGGAGCAATCAGCAAGCGCTGTGCCTTTCTGCTGCGTGCTGGAATAAGATGATCATGTTTGCACTCCGAGGCCTGGAAATAACCATGTTCAGTCAAATTATGAAAGATCAACTTGAATTACTCTGGGCCTTCCTGAAATATATTGAGCCGGTGTCAAGACGGAAGAGGAAATTAGCTGCTTGAGCACGAATCTTTGACTTTCGTCAGCCGATAGTGATCTGCTGCTATTCTGAGGATTTAATATTTTCAGTTGCTGTTGCAGGTTTTTTTTTAATCTGTTCTGGTGATAAAAGACTTTAGAAGATAAATAGATAGATAAAGGCATTTCTAGATATCAATGTGCTCGATATTACTGTAGATTGGAGAAGGTTTGCAGTAATAGAGACATGTTCAGGGTTTTTAATGCCTCATTGCAGAATATTGATTTAGTGTCTTGAATCAAACGTATACCTATTTGAGTTAGCATTATGTAAAAATGAAAAACCATAAGTTGCAAAAAAATAAAAAACCTTTATGTATTGAAACTGCTGAAAAGACGACATATTCAATCTTGTAAGAAATACAACTGCTAAACAATGCATGCATGCCTACTTTTTTCTCAACAACATGTTTAACAAGTAGGAAGAGGGGCAACAAAACAGAGGAAAATGTTCTTTGTCAGTAACAGGTCAGTAACACTAGTGGGTCTAGTGGAAATTCCCACAGAGACCAAGTCTTCTCGAAGATAAACAGGGCTTCTCCATTCTTTGAAGGACTGCATCGCTAAATAATTTAGCAGTTTCAGAGAAAAAGCTGAAAATGACGACACCAGAAAATGCGTCAGTCTATAAGGTTTTAGCTTGTCGTCCTTGTTTTGTGAGCACAGTTTACTGGTGGATTAACTAAAACACAAATCAATGCAATTGCATAATTCTGCATAAAAAATGATAATAATTTTTAACAATAAGACTTTTGCTACATTTATTCAATGCAGGGGGACAAAATCCATACTAGGAACTTATTGATTTTTCACAAAGCACTGCAACTGAAGCATTTTATCATGTATATTTTGCTTTTTTAAGTTTATCAGAAAAATGCTTTAAAAAAATACATTAGAAAAACCTGAGTATCAAATAAATGTAAGTGTTAAATTGCATTACTGTTTTTAGTCTTGAGTGCAACGAGCCAACAGTTTCTGTGTCAGGTTGTTAGGTGACACTGAAATAAAAAGTTGTGTCATCAGCATATGTGTTGTAGAAATGCTGTAGTACTCCATGAGGTGAACGAGAATCAGAATCAGCTTTATTGGACAAGATTGTTGCACAAACAAGGAATTTAACCCCAAGCGCGCAGTGTACAGACATTAATTGTAAATATATAAAATGAAATAAAGGATAAAGGGATAAGTATGTATGTGTATGTACAGCCATTTTTTATAAAGAAAAAGGAAAGGCAAGTTGTGTTACTGTAAATATAATTATTTTGCAGAGTAGCTGTAAGGTGTTCATCAGTGAGACAGCCTGAGGGAATAAGCTCTGTGGCAGCTGGTTGCAAATAGCACTCTGTAGCTAGAGGAAGCATGTAGATGTTGAATAAAAGTGGTCCCAGAATGGAGCCTTGAGGAACCCCGCATGTGTTATTTGTTAGCTCCGATCTATAATTGCCAAATGATAAAAAAAATTTCTGGTCTGCCAAGTAACATCAGAACTAATCTAGCACAGTGCCAGACAATCCCACCCACTTTTCTAGTCAATCAGTGTGTTATTAGCAACTGGGTCAAAATCAGCGCTAAGATCCAGTAATACCAACACAGAGGTTTCAGATGCATCACTTTGTGCAGTAATAGTAAATAAACTACTTTATTAAAAATAGAGAACTGTGCCAATAAATTTATTTTACAGGTTGATGGATTCTGGCAATAAATCGGCAGACTTTTTAAAATCTTTTAAACTATTTATGAGTGTTTCACATAGAGATATGTTGCATAAATATTAAAAACAATTTGCCTTTTTGAATAAACCAACAGAGTGCTTTATAAATCAAGAGAAAATCAACACTTGTTATTCAGAAGGAGGCAAGGTATTAGCTGTTCACATAAATAAAGGAAGGTGTTGCAATAAGCTGGACAAAATAAAAAAGAAACCATGAGTGGCTCCTTTGAAATCAGAGGGATTTTAATAACCTTTATATAATGGCATGTTTAGTTATTTTTTTTTTAATAGGTGATTTCTCAACCCAGGTGAAATCTGTGGATTTCGGGTTCATAATGGCCCCTTGGGCTCCGGTTCAGTCCAGTTTGAAGCTGTGGTTCTGGATCGCTCCACCGGTGAGGGTCTGGTCCGGTCAAAGGAGCCGCTGGACTGTGAGAGCCAGCGGGAGCACAGCTTCACCATCCAGGCTTACGACTGTGGAGAGGGACCTGATGGAGTCAACAGCAAGAAATCCCACAAGTTAGACGTTCTCCATCCATTTTTCAATACCGGCAGCCAGTAGATGTGCAGTGTGTTCCTCACCTCTCTGCTTCTTGGCCTCCCACTTCTCCTTCCCTTCCCTCAGGGCCACTGTGCATGTTCGTGTGAACGACGTCAACGAGTTCTCCCCAGTGTTTGTGGAGCGTCGCTACGAGGCTTCGGTCCCAGAGGGCCGTCTGTTTGACAGGATCGTGCGGGTGGAGGCCCTGGATGCCGACTGCTCCCCGCAGTACAGCCAGATCTGCTTCTATGACATCATCACTCCCAATGTGCCCTTTGCTATTGACAACGATGGTGAGATGGTGCACATCCTGCAGTTGCATGTTGTACTAACATATTTACTGTCCTTTGCAAAAATATTCACACCCCTTGAACCTTTCCCCATTTTACAGATTACAATTACACATTTCAGTGTAATTTATTATGATTTTATGTGATAGACAAATGCAAACTAGTGCATCATTGTGAAGTGGAAGGAAAATTATACATTTTTTGTGCATTTAGCCCCCTTTATTCCTATACTGCTTGATAAAATCCAATAAAACCAAACTGCCTTCAAAGGTCACAATTAGTACAAAGAGTTCACTTGTCAGGGATAAGGTTGTGGATACGTTTTAAGCTAGGTTAGTTAATATATTCTTAGAAATTGTCAACTAAAAATAGTAAATAGAGTTGGTGTTCAATCCCTCTGAATTAACTGCTGCAGCTGCAATTCTTTTGAGGTATTTCTCTGCCAGCTTAGCAAATATGAAGACTGACATTTTTCTTTGTGAAAAAGCTCAAGTTCTCTCAGTTTGGACCAACAGTGTTGGTAAGCATTGTTTTTAAGTCTTGCACAGACTACCAATTAGATGTAGGTCTGAACTTTGACTGAACCATTCTAAAACATTAATATTCTTTGATCTAAACCGTTCCATTGCTGCTCCAGCTGCAGTGGGACAGGTGAACCTCTGTCCCAGTCTTATGTCTTTTGAAACCTCTCACAGGTTTTCTTCCAGTATTGCACTGCACTTTACTTCCATCCATCTTTCCATCAACTCAGACCAGCTTCTCTGCTCCTGCTGAAGAAAAGCATCCCCACAGCATGATGCTTCCACCACCCTGTTTAACTATGGGGCTGGTGTGTTCAGGGCTATGTACAGTGTTTATTTTCCACCATAATTAGCATTTCATTTGGCATGTATATAATATGTCAGTTGACCAGAGCATCTTATTTCACATGTCTCCATGTTGCCCTTTAATAGCTTGGGACAAACTGCAAACAGGACTTTCAACGTACAATGTGAAAATATGAGAAAAACTTCAGGTTTGCAAGCAAAATAGTTAGAATCTCTCAATTTATTGCAGAATTGCATAGATTTAAAATCCTAGGTACAAACAAAAAAGTGTTAAAGTAGACCTTGTGGGGCGGACTTTGTGTTCTGGTTCTGTTAAATCTATACTACAGCTGTTTCATTTAATATATCATCCCTTATTGTTTCTGGCACTTTTAATTCTCTGGATTTTACAGTCCAGTGTTGCACAGTCTGGGCTCAGTTGTGCCGGTTTGGTAATGTGACCCAGTAGCTGAGGAGAACCTATTATAGCATGACTCTGCAGAATTTTCCTGATCTAGAAGGGCTCTGCAGAGGATGAGTGGCTTCTTTCTGTTTTCAGACAGCAGCACAGAGATCTATTGTTCCCATTGTGCTGTCTGCTTTTTATTTTTGCATTGGCTCTTCTGTTTCCACCTTTGTTTCTCACCTCTTCGTGTCAAAGCTTCTTCTTTTCCCTACCTGCTGTTTATCAGGCAGCATGTAGAGTGCTGTCAGCCCTTCACAGATACTCACTTTGTTCACCCTTATCTATAAAAGCAGGAAAAACCCATTTGTTTTTATCCTACTCGGTGTTATTTATCTTCCTGCTTTTGCCCTGAAAGTGAATGCCCCGTTTTGACTCTGTCAGCACACATGTGGAGTTCCAGGGGTTTTTTCACTGAGTTGAAAAAGCTCGTTGTTGGTGACTAATCCTCCATTTCTATTTCTATTTGTCTCATTATGTCACTCCTCTTTCTTTGTCATTCTGTCTCCTAGGTAACATTAAGAACACGGAGCCTTTGGATTCAAAGCGGCAGCGTGTTCACACCTTCTGGGTGACCGCCTTCGACTGTGGGAAGAATCGCGCTCAGGCTGATGCCCAGGTTGTTGTCACGGTCAAGCCGTCCTGCAAACCCGGCTGGATTGGTAATTGATCTTTTTTCCTGTCCTGGTTTTTATTCTGGAGTAACTCTGTGGAGGCGTTAGTAGTTGTGTGATTTAGTTTTTTCATTCAATGATTTTTGGATGCAATTTCCACTCTGAGTTAGAAACTGTGTGGGCAGCTATTCGGCTTAATCATGGTTGCATCATTAAATCACGAGCTGTGTTGCAAATAGATGGTCTTAAGTCTTAGTAGTAATACAACGCGGTAATTAAATTAAATACAACTCATTTAAATGTTTTTGTATCGCACCAATTCAATACAAATATCATCTCAAGGCACCTTACACAAACACACATCTAATTCACCTCCAATTATATAGAATCCAATTTGGTCCAAATTCAGTTTATATCCATCCAAATCAGCCCAGTACAATCCAATCATGTAGGCAGATTCATATCTAGTTGTATAGTCTCCAATTCAACAGGATATAGTCAGTTTGGGAAGATCATTTAACAGCATTTTGTAAATCTATGGAAGCCCAGTCAGTTGCACTGAGTCATAAACATTACAGCAATTCCTCGTCCTGTGCAAGCATGTGGCAACAGTGGAGAGGAACGTTTTCCTTTTAATGGGAAGAGACATCCAGTTTAACGAGTCTAAGTATGATTTTGGTCATTTACCATGACAGAAAGGAAGTTCAGAGGATAGAAAAGACAAGCACAGGCAAAACACCAAAGCACTGTTAGGAGTATTTTCTATAGGAAAGTACAATATACATTTATGCAGTTAATGTTGGCAATAGTTCCTTCAGTTTCTCTATCCAGGAAACAGACACAGCCAATTGCAGAGTCACTAAGCTAGCTCCACTTTCTATGGGAAATAAAAACAAGGGACACAAAGTTCATGCCAGCAATAGTTATTGGCTCCATACAGGAGAAAAACATAAACGAACACTGAATCGCTGACCTAGGACTAGAAAACTAAGAGAGTAGACATAATTAATGGCAACAATACACCTTGAATAGTTCTGGCTCAGAAAAAAGACAGTTAAACAGAATCACTGAGCCAGGAGTATTTTCGTTGTAAAGGATGAAACTGAGAATATACACAGTTAATGGCATCAACACCTCTGTCGATGGCTTCATCTAGCAGAGACACACAGGCAAACAATGAATTATTGTGCCAGGAAAGCTTTCTATGTTAAAAACAAAGAAAATACTCAAAGGTAATGATAGCAATGACTCTTTCGATAGCTTTGACCCAGAAAAAGACCCAGAATCAATGAGTACTTTTTTATTGACAGAAAGAAGAGCAAGAGAGCATAAAGCTAATTTCAGCATCAGCTTAATTGTTGCCCTCATCTAAGCATTGGGCCAAGCATATTTTCTATCTAAAGAAAAAACAAAGAGAAAACTCAAAAACAATGACGGCTCTTGCAGCTTAAACCTTTAACGTACACTTTGACAATACATTTTAGATTATACACTGTATAGTATAACTTACATCAAAGTAAAAAAAACTGGTTATGACAATAAAACTACAAAGATTTCTTAAAGTAATTTTAAGATGATGGAGGAAGGAATTCTGTAAATCAGGATAAATCATTCCTGTAAACTCACAAAAAGAGACCAATGAACCCCCCTGTGTCAGTATGTGTATGAAATGAAAGATCTATGAAAGATCTTATTTATTTTGCAAAACACAACCAGATTGTGGTTAAAACAAGAGGTGATGAAATTCATCGTAATGCAAAAGATTCAGCAAAGCTGTCGTAGTTTTCAAAATGAACTAACATTTTTTAAGCTTTGATGTCTTGTCTTCATGTTATTTTCATTTTAATGCAATCTTTGCTTAATTTAAAAATGTTGCTTTCTGTTTTCATAGACAGGGTTATGTTATTTGTTTGATTTTCAAAGCCTCCCATCCAGTTTGATCCCAGTGTGTTAAAATGTGAAGTTCTCATCCAGTTTTATTTTGTGTGTGTTTTTTTTAAGGATGGACAAAGCGTGTGGAGTATACACCCGGGTCAGGCAGCATTCCCCTGTTCCCCAGCCTGCATTTGGAAACATGCGAAGAAACAGTGTGGAACATCCAGGCCACCGTAGAGCTCCAGACCGGCCATATTGGGAAGGGCTGTGACAGAGACAGCTACTCCGACCGTTCTGTTCGCAGATTGTGTGGTAGGTCTTCAGTTTAGATGTTTCATGGACCAACCTGGTAGCCAGTCTTCATTGATTGCACATTGCACCAGTAAGAGCAGAGTGTGAAGGTTCAATTAGCAGGGTAAGAGCACAGTTTTGCTCAAAATATTGAAATGCACACAACATTATGGGTGACATACCAGAGTTCAAAAGAGGACAAATTGTTGGTGCATGTCTTGCTGGCGCATCTGTGACCAAGACAGCAAGTCTTTGTGATGTATCAAGAGCCACGGTATCCAGGGTAATGTCAGCATACCACCAAGAAGGACGAACCACATCCAACAGGATTAACTGTGGACGCAACAGGAAGCTGTCTGAAAGGGATGTTCGGGTGCCAACCCAGATTGTATCCAAAAAACATAAAACCACGGCTGCCCAAATCACGGCAGAATTAAATGTGCACCTCAACTCTCCTGTTTCCACCAGAACTGTCCGTCGGGAGCTCCACAGGGTCAATATACACGGCCGGACTGCTATAGCCAAACCTTTGGTCACTCATGCCAATGCCAAACGTCGGTTTCAATGGTGCAAGGAGCGCAAATCTTGGGCTGTGGACAATGTGAAACATGTATTGTTCTCTGATGAGTCCACCTTTACTGTTTTCCCCACATCCGGGAGAGTTACGGTGTGGAGAAGCCCCAAAGAAGCGTACCACCCAGACTGTTTCATGCCCAGAGTGAAGCATGGGGGTGGATCAGTGATGGTTTGGGCTGCCATATCATGGCATTCCCTTGGCCCAATACTTGTGCTAGATGGGCGCGTCACTGCCAAAAACTACCGAACCATTCTTGAGGACCATGTGCATCCAATGGTTCAAACATTGTATCCTGAAGGTGGTGCCGTGTATCAGGATGACAAGGCACCAATACACACAGCAAGACTGGTGAAAGATTGGTTTGATGAACATGAAAGTGAAGTTGAACATCTTCCATGGCCTGCACAGTCACCAGATGTAAATATTATTGAGCCACTTTGGGGTGTTTTGGAGGAGCGAGTCAAGAAACGTTTTCCTCCACCAGTATCACGTAGTGACCTGGCCACTATCCTGCCAGAAGAATGGCTTAAAATCCCTCTGACCACTGTGCAGGACTTGTATATGTCATTCCCAAGACGAATTGACGCTGTATTGGCCGCAAAAGGAGGCCCTACACCATACTAATAAATTATTGTGGTCTAAAAGAAAAACATTAAACAGGAAACAAATATATAATTTTGTTGAGGTGTTTCCTAATTTTTTATCAGGTGCCGTCAGGGGCGAAGTGGACCTCCTCCCGCCTCCGTCTCCGGCAGCCAACTGGACCTCGGCTCTGCCCACTCTCCCTTCTTCCGATTCTTCTCTGGTCTTCTCCTTCAACGGGTCGAGTCACGTTGCGGTGGTTCCCGACTCGGTTGTGTCCGCTCTGTCGGGCGACCACTTCACCCTCCAGCTGTGGATGCGAAGGGGCGCCACCAACATCCAGCCTTCAACTCCTCAGTCCAGAGGAAATCGCAAAGAGGAGGAGACTATTGTGTGCAGCACCGTCAAGAATGGTGTGTTTAATCTCTGGGATTTTAATGATGAGGTGGTTTTGGAGGAATTTCAATGCTTTCATTACAATTTAGTGTACAAACTGTTAATTTAAAGGTCAATACATGTGAATCAAAACTATGCCAAACAAGTGTTTTTTGCTGCTTCTGCTGGACACATTAAAACTCCCACTAATCAAGCCTAAAATAGAATTAAAAAATTACTCCTGTTTGATTTACATGAGCAACTTGGACTGAAACGCAACCCTTCTGCTGCAAGGAAAATTCAGACCGTTCAGGTCTAAAGCAAGTCAATAGGTGTCTTTATTCCCCAAAGCAATGAATCCAACAGTTATCATTTTATTCCTCTGCTCCACAGATGACTCTTACTCCCATTATTCACTCTCTGTCCACGGCTGCCGCCTCTCCCTCTTCTACTGGCCCGATGTCTCGGCCGCACGGCCTGTCAAGTTCCTCTGGAAGCTGGAGCAGGTACCGGTGGAAATCCTATTCCCACATTTTTTATTGTTTCCCTTTTTTTCAGTCTTAAATGTTAACTGAAACTGAGGAGGTTTAGTAGTTAATTTCCTTTCTGCAGCGTGCTTAATGCATAATCTTTGATGTAACATGGTGCAGTGTGAAGATAGTACCTATTTCTCTTCTTACCTCCAAAGCTTTATGTAGAGTAACTGCCTAATTTAAACGTTTTATACTCTGTGCACCATCTGTCTTTTGAAGCTGTAGTCTGACTAACAGATTGTGCAATTATCTACCTGTGAAAGGATAATAGAAACCAAGACAGAATTCAATTTGTGCATCGACCACAGAGCTTTTTCTTTCCATTTTTGACACTCATTCTCAGTTGAATATAGAGATATTTGCCTTTAGTTGCCAGTTTCATTATCTTACACATATTTCTCATCATAGGAAGAGGATCATCAGCAGTTTTAGCCACAATTAATCATTTCCTTCATGTTTGTGAAACCATTAGGGTGCAATAAAAAAGGCTGCAGCTGCAGTGTTTTAATCAGTGAGGAAAGATGAAGCTCTCGGCCTGATAAAATCACTGTTTTTCTATTTCCTTCTCCATAACCACAACACAGAAACAGAAAACCGTACAAGGCCATGCAAAAGCAAATAGTTAAGCAGCCACTGCAATCAGCAAGTAATCAACGTATTTATTACCTGCACTGTTCACATATATTCTCAGCTGATTGGCATTTTTAAAGATTTAATTCTTAGGAAATTGCTGCACAATGTCAGCATAAAGTCATATCAATTCTAAATGGGTAAATAGGTTTTCACATACAGCCATTCCTCAAAATCTTCAACCTTCAGTGCATCTGTGAAGCACTTGGCCACATTTATTAGCACCCCAGGTAAAAAGTCTTAAAGCATAATTAATCTTTTATTGCAGTAGGATAATCTCACATTGGACAGTTATAAAAATCGACCCTTTGATTAAATTGGTTCAGTGAGGAAAGAAATCCAGTGTTAAAAAATCATTGATTAAATGTTTTGTACCTTGTTATCTTAACTTTCTGTTTCCCTGGGGTATAAATATAATGCGACTCTGAGATCCGATGGCCGCTAGGCTGGATGTGAACCCAAGTTTATCTTCCTAGAACTCCCTAACCCACAAGTGAACAGATTAGTGAGGCAGAAGAAACAATCTCTAAAGCTTTTCAGCTCAAGTTGCTTGTCATTATTTACACTGTCCTGCCATCACAAATGTAAACACGTAGAGTTGTGACTTTTACTGGAAATTGCCTGGTTTACTCAGATGTGGCCAAAAGTAAGCTTTTGGGCAGAAACATACTAACACAAACATAAGATAAAACAGTTAAAACCAAATGTTTATACACACTGTGCATACAAAACCCCACAGAGTTCCTTTAAATCATTGGGTCTTTCAACAGGATATTGGTCCAAAATGTAGCTGAAGAGAAGAGAGCATAAGAGAACCCAGGGGGTCTATAGTAGGGGTGTCAAACATAATGTAACTTTTAGATGTGTCCCTGATCCAGCCTGCCGGAATCAAAAAGCTAAATTGCCTCCCAAGCATGAAGTCAGCTTCTTCATAGTCCTGCTAATACCCTAATTATTTGATTCAGGTCATATAAAAGTTGCAGGACATAGGGCCTGAAGAATTGGAGGTTGACACCTGTGATCTAGAGGATCCTGCAGAAGTTTTCTTTTTACACATTTTTACCCGGGCTGCCAATAAATGTGTCAGATGCTGTTTATTGAAATATAATCATCATTAACATTAATTTAAGGGCCTTATTGGCTCATCAGAGTACATAAAAACAACAAGTTAACTTCTGAATATTGATAAGAGCGGTTGTGTTCCTGTGGTGTTATGTTTTGAAGTGTGACTTTGTTTTTTGGAGTAGGGGGTTATTTAGACTAAAGCTTTGGTCTCAGACAGATTGAAGTTGCTGGGATTAAGGAAGCTGAGCTGATACAGGGGAGATTTGTTAAAGCCTTCTGTCTGAACCACGTTATCATGTTACCCCAGTCTTTCTCCAGGCCCCCCACCCTTATCCTTATAATTCCCTTGCCATTCTTTTAGTCTTTTGCTTCTGTTTATATCAAGAAATCTGAACAAGTGTGTAGAATAACTAATAATAAAAAAAAAAACATTTAGAAAAATTTGGAAAGTATATTTAAGCAAGTATTTTACTTGAGCATCATTTCTTGCTTTTGGATCTTTACTGAAAGGAAATGCCTAATTTAGTCTCAGTGGTTGGATTTACAGATTCTACAAAAGTTTTCCTTCAGTTGAGCCAGCCTTTTTTGTTGTATCTTATCATTAACATGAGTCCTTGAAGCTTTTTTAAAATCTTTTATGTTTTTTCAATGGAATTTTGCAGCTATTCTTCTCTGCTTCAGTCCTGTATCTGAACTTGACTAAATAAATGAGGAAAGTCATATTAAGTGCAAAGAGTCTACAGCAGAGAAAAGGTTTCAGGGGTGTATGAAGATATGCTACTTTGGAGATGGAGACTTCATGGCAAATGTAACACACCTTCAACTGATTCAGTTTCAGACTGTACATTTTACATCCTACACAAAATTGGGCACTTCATTAGTGACATACATACTGATCAGATGTGACAGAACTTGATGTACTTGATGAAACTGGTATACAAAAGTAATACAAAACTGAAAAACCTACAACTGAAGACTTCTGCTGTATGAAAATGTTCCAGCTAGTTGCTCTCTCTGAATCACTTTGTTGGAGATAAAATAAAACTGGTAAACCTTAGTGTTTTTTTCATCTTTTGCTCTAAAGAAATAGAAACAAGTTGTCTCTGTGTGAAAGACAGCTGACAAAGTCTGAAAACTTTCAGGTGCTGGACTAAAAATGAGTGAAAAAGCTGTCAAAATCTCAGGAATGCATCTGAAAAACCTTCAGAATGCCTGGAGAGCTACTGGTGAAGTGCTATTTAAAATATTACAAGAACTGTGTTCATATACACACTTGATAAGTCTGGAAAAGAATGGATGGGTAAGGAAAAAATGTAATTGGGAATGGTGAAATGTTTGTTTTTCCAGACTTTTTTCATTGTAATTTTCTAAAGAACAAAACTCTAATAATGCTTTAAATAACAGTGAATTGAGCTTTTTTAAATCTAAATGGCATGCTTTATCTTTGATTTGCTACCACACCACTTGATTTTAACAATTTTGCCTATCAGTATTTTGGCTTTTGATTTACTGACAGAATGCAAACTTTAAATTCATTAGCTTTCAAGCATCAACGCATTTGTCCACAAATGAAATAAAGACATAATATATACAAACTGTTAAATACTTGTACTCGTACTTGTACTCGTACTCGACGTCTT
Organism: Crenichthys baileyi; assembly: GCA_036173005.1. Lineage (NCBI taxonomy): Eukaryota > Metazoa > Chordata > Actinopteri > Cyprinodontiformes > Goodeidae > Crenichthys > Crenichthys baileyi. The sequence goes on from JAHHUM010001487.1 coordinate 179,392, forward strand.
CCGCTTATCCGGAACCAGGTCGCGAGGGCAGCAGACTCAGCAGAGACACCCAGACGTCCCTCTCCCCAGACACCTCCTCCAGCTCCTCCGGGGGGAGCCCAAGGCGTTCCCAGGCCAGCCGAGAGACATAGCCCCTCCAGCGTGTCCTGGGCCGTCCCCTGGGCCTCCTCCCGGTGGGACGTGCCTATAACACCTCCCGAGGAAGGCGTCCAGGAGGCATCCGGTATAGATGCCCGAGCCACCTCAACTGTACGAGTACGAGTACGAGTAATCTAGCCCTGATTCAAGAGTCCACTAACAGAATTTATTTTAGTCAAGACGTCAAAAAAGCTCTCAAATAGCCCCATGACACACTCTTGAAATCAGAAAACCATTATCTGTGTTTTTTTGTTTCCTGATTGTGAAAACGTAAAGACAATTAGATCTGATTACTATTAAAGCAGTTGAAGGTCAATATATGGTAAATATCTGGTGGTAACCCTGCAAGAAGGCTGCTTCCTAAATATAAGAAAATTGGGATGACTCAAGACTTTGGCACAGTACTGTATAATTTGTCACCATTACACTAATCCCCTAATAGATATATAAACTGCCTAATAGTTGGTAAATTAGAATTAAAAAAAATTTGCAAAAAATGATTTTTGTCTTTTCTTGTTTATTTCTTTAATAATCATCTCCCAACCTCTCTGATTTATCTTGTGAGCCCTTAACGAGTGCTAACATTTAAGTTATTACTGTACATAAAGAAGATAAAACCTTTTCCTCAAGCATGCATGTCCAAACATTCAGCAATCATAATGCAGCTGCCCTGAAGAATTTTTTTCTTTTTTGTCTGGCAGAGAATTTCTTTAACTAAAATTAAAAAACAAAAAAGCTCAAATGTTTTCTCAGATCTGTCAGATCTTCCGGAGGCTCATATTTATTCTGTGTTATATCCATCCAACAGGTGTGTGACAGCGAATGGCATCACCTGTCCCTCAGTGTCCAGTTCCCATCAGTGACGCTGTATGTGGACGGCGTCACCTTTGACCCCGCCCTCATCCATGACAACGGAGCCATCCCGAACCCCGCACCCCGACAGAGGATGCTCATCGGTGCTTGCTGGGGTAAGTTATTCCTTTCATCTTAATGATGCATTTTCATTTTTACATTCCTCCAAAGCTGAAATTTCATTTTAATCAAACATCACCACCAAAGATGGCCAGCTGCGCGTCTTAAAGCCCCCCATGAGGCGTCTCATGATGGACCGTGGGGACATATTACATCACGCTCCCCATTTTACTCAGTGTGGTTGCTGCGTCGTGTCTTTAAGGTCTAATAATATAAATGACTTATCAATTATTTAGAGCAGCAGAACAACACAGGGGGCAGACAGCTATGAGCCACTTACAGTAGAACTGCTCGTTAAAATGGGAAGCTCTGGCAGCCAATTACCATAGAAAAGACACACACACACACAGTCAGTGTTTCATCCACAGTGTCAGCTGCCTGCATGGTGGCAGCTACTGCCAGATAATGAGGAGATGTTGCATTTTTATAATCCACCGCAGTTTTCTCACTTCTGCCTGCTTGTGGTATTTATTTTGTTACCGTATATTTCCTGCTTCCTATGTGTCTTTGCACCTTCTGTCTGTTCATACCCCGCTCCACTGAAGAGTCTTTCTAAGTACAACTTGTCTGTTTTTCTGCCTCTGTGGTTTTCCCCGTAGAGCCCGAAGAGAAGCAGAAGGAGATACTAAACAACACAATCCCAGAAGGAAAAGACTCAGGTGACCTTGTTGTTTCAAAGAAACACTCAGCTGATTGTCCTTCCTGTTGGAACAACAACTTGCAAATTACAAGATATATGAAATGATAGCACTCGTGTTTGCTCTTTAGTGAAGTACGTGGGTGGTTACCATGGCCTGCTGTCGGGGGTGACGGTGCGTCCTGGCAGCGTGGAGCCTCACAGCGTGGTGGAGTGCTTGTACGCCTGCAGGGAGGGGCTGGACTTTGGAGACCTGGAGACTCTGGGTTCTGGGATGAAGGTAAAGCCCCGGGAAAGCTGTAGATTGTCAGAACTGTGTTTGCTGCCAGAGGGAGTGATAAACATACAAAATACCCAAAGTTCGGGATTTTGTTTTATTTGGATAAAACGTTTATTTTAAAAATTATCTTAAGATTTTAAATGTATTTGCCGTGTTCTAATTATTTAGCCAGAGCAGTGCCTTGCAGAAACATTTATACCTCTGAAGGGCAAGTTATGCACAGTTTTAGAAGTTTTCACTAAAAACAATGTGTGAAGTGAGGCATGGATTTACATTCAACCCTCAACTCAGTACATTGTAATAACCATATTTCAACTACCAATTTTGCACACTGTAAGACTGAAATCTTTGCCCAGTTTTCTTTGTAAAATAGCTCAAACTCCATTAGATTGGATGGAGAGTGTCTTTGAACATTAGTTTTCAAGTCTTGCCACAGATTCTCAATTGGATGAAGTTCTGGACTTTGACTGGGCCATTGTAACATGAATATGATTTGATCTAGACAATTTTATTGTAGCTCTGGCTGTATGTTTCAGGGCATTGTCCTAGTGGTTTTACATTGTCCTGTATTTCGCTCCACCCACTTTCCTATCAGCTCTGATTGGCTTCCCTGTCCCCACTGAAGAAATGCATCCCCACAGCACAATGCTGCCACCACTGTTTTACCATGGGGTTGGTGTGTTCAGGGTGACACATATAGCAGTTTGACTGAAGGCCAAGGAGTTCAATTATGGTCTCATCTGACCAGAGCCCTTTCTTCCAGATGTTTGCTGTGTGAAAAACAAACCCCTGAGACCTTCACAGCACATTTGTAATTATACTGTGTTTACATTTCACATAGACAGGTTATGATACTACTAATTAGGTCTCTTCCAAAGGCAGTTGGTTTTGCTGGACTTTATTTTAGGGTATTAGAGTACAGGTAGCTGAACACAAATGCACTCCACACTTTTCAGATTTTTATTTGTGAAAAATTATAAAAACCATATATACTTTCCATCTACTTTACGCTTATTTTCTACTTTGTGTTGGTTGGTCTGTCACATAAAATCCACAGAAAAATTAACTGGATTTTTTGGTTGTATTAATGTGTCAAAATGTTTAAAAGACCACAGGGTGTGAACTCTTCTGCAAGGCACTATATCATCACTGTTACATCAATAGATTGCTCTAAAGTGACCTTAATAAGAGTGAATGCATAATTTGGTTTCATGGAGGGTAACTTCTATGATACATATTTTGATTAAATTAACTTCCAGGTCCACGTGAACCCAAGTCAGTCTGTCCTGGTGCTGGAGGGAGATGACATCGAAAGCTTCAACCGTGCTGTTCAGCAGGTCACCTACAGAAACTCGCTTCGCTTTGCCACCCCTGGAGTCCGTCCCCTCAAGCTCACCACTTCCCTCAGGTAGAAGAACCCAATTATGAATAAACATTTTTAGTTTTTTCATTTTTGTTTTATTCTGATAATTTTTAGAGTTTCCCCACAAGAATTACTGAATGTAGAAGGGAAATTTACCAACAAACTAAGCATGTCTTTTGATTGTTAAAAGGAAACATTTGTCCCCTGAGTGCGCTTAAAACAGGATTTTTGACACGTAAAGCAGCAAGAAAGCAATAGATCAAATACAGAAAACTACTATGAAAAGCAAAGTCATGCAGAGACCTTTAAAGGAATAGGTGCTCAACGTCTAAAAAAGGGCCATATAACACACAATATAGTTTATATCAAACACAGTTGAATTAAAACACATTTGTCTCAAATTATAAGTGAAACTGAATTATTGAAGAGGTTAGAGGGGTTACATTTGAAGCCAAATATTTGCACACTGTGCATCAAAACCTTTTTTTATACCTAACAATTTTTTCTCACTGTCTCTGACAATAAATTAGACCAAACATTTCCTTTCTTTAGGTCAATTAGTATTACCAAAATTATTTATGTGTGCTAAGTGTTAGATAATGATAGAGAGGAGTTTTTAAAAAGCAAATGTAATTATTTTCAGATTTAGAGGTTTACACAATGCCTTTAAACAATTAGGGAAAGCCCACATGTCATGACTTAGTAAGCCTCTCTTGAATTAAATGAAGTCACACCTGTGGATGTATTTTAAGGCAGCCCCTCAGACATACTGCTTCCTTGGGTGGCCAAAAATCATCAATCAAGCTACCAGGAAGAGAATTGTGGACCTCCAAAAGCCAGGTTCTGTGTCCTAGAGATGAACGTGTTTCAACCCCAGAACAGAAAAGAAATCCTTGCTGACTGAAGCTGGTAAGAGAGTGTCCTTTTCCACTGTGAAACAAATCCTGGGCCAACATGGGCTGAAAAGTGACTTAAGAAGGAAGAAGTTATTATTCCTAAAGTCAGATTACAGTTTGCAAATGCCAGCGCATATGGAGCATGGATGGAGAAACAGGTAACATGACGGGGAAGCAACAGGTAGGACAATGTAGCAGGTAGCGGAAGGATCCAGTGGAGAACAATGAGAATCAGAGAGATTACATACTGATTGACGTGTGGAGAATGACATAGATGTGAGTAATCAGGGGAAAATGTGGAACAGCTGAGGCAGAGTAAAAGCAGGGAGCTGAGGGAGAGAGACTAATTAACCTGAATGAGCTGAACAGAGAAAGAAGAAAACCCAAGAGAAATATCTAACAGAGATCTAACGTGAAATAACTCTAAATGTACAAAGAATAACATAAATAAACAAGGAAATGTTAGATGAACAAGGAAATGTTAAAAACACTAACACCAATGGTAATCTAACACCTATATATATATATATATATATATATATATATATATATATATATATATTATATATATATATATATATTATATATATACAGGGGTTAGACAATGAAACTGAAACACCTGTCATTTTAGTGTGGGAGGTTTCATGGCTAAATTGGACCAGTCTGGTTGCCAGTCTTCATTGATTGCACATTGCAACAGTAAGAGCAGAGTGTGAAGGTTCAATTAGCAGGGTAAGAGCACAGTTTTGCTCAAAATATTGAAATGCACACAACATTATGGGTGACATACCAGAGTTCAAAAGAGGACAAATTGTTGGTGCATGTCTTGCTGGCGCATCTGTGACCAAGACAGCAAGTCTTTGTGATGTATCAAGAGCCACGGTATTCAGGGTAATGTCAGCATACCACCAAGAAGGACGAACCACATCCAACAGGATTAACTGTGGACGCAAGAGGAAGCTGTCTGAAAGGGATGTTCGGGTGCCAACCCGGATTGTATCCAAAAAACATAAAACCACGGCTGCCCAAATCACGGCAGAATTAAATGTGCACCTCAACTCTCCTGTTTCCACCAGAACTGTCCGTCGGGAGCTCCACAGGGTCAATATACACGGCCGGACTGCTATAGCCAAACCTTTGGTCACTCATGCCAATGCCAAACGTCGGTTTCAATGGTGCAAGGAGCGCAAATCTTGGGCTGTGGACAATGTGAAACATGTATTGTTCTCTGATGAGTCCACCTTTACTGTTTTCCCCACATCCGGAAGAGTTACGGTGTGGAGAAGCCCCAAAGAAGCGTAGCACCCAGACTGTTGCATGCCCAGAGTGAAGCATGGGGGTGGATCAGTGATGGTTTGGGCTGCCATATCATGGCATTCCCTTGGCACAATACTTGTGCTAGATGGGCGCGTCACTGCCAAGGACTACCGAACCATTCTTGAGGACCATGTGCATCCAATGGTTCAAACATTGTATCCTGAAGGTGGTGCCGTGTATCAGGATGACAAGGCACCAATACACACAGCAAGACTGGTGAAAGATTGGTTTGATGAACATGAAAGTGAAGTTGAACATCTTCCATGGCCTGCACAGTCACCAGATGTAAATATTATTGAGCCACTTTGGGGTGTTTTGGAGGAGCGAGTCAAGAAACGTTTTCCTCCACCAGTATCACGTAGTGACCTGGCCACTATCCTGCAAGAAGAATGGCTTAAAATTCCTCTGACCACTGTGCAGGACTTGTATATGTCATTCCCAAGACGAATTGATGCTGTATTGGCCGCAAAAGGAGGCCCTACGCCATACCAATAAATTATTGTTTCACTTATACCAGCCTGTGCAGATATTCTCATCACCATCTTTGGACACTAGTCGCATGTAGCCACGCATCAAAGGTTTTTTTTCTCTAATGGTTTAAAGACCCCCAGGATTCAAGGGCAAGGAAAGATTTTTCCCCCTTTGCTTTCTGCTCAGGAAGAGTTATTTTTTTCTTTACTTTGCCATGTTTTATTGCATGTGTTAAGATTAGACTGATTTGAGCCCAGGAGTCACCCAGATGGCTGAACAGCAGGCCCTTCTGGAGAGGCTGATAGAAGCAGCTGCTTACTCTGATAGTGGATATATAGCACACAGACTCACACCACTTAATCAGCTTAATACCCTTTCACATATGATGGTGAATTTTAGGGCAAACGGCTACATACACAGTAGCAATATGCCACCGATTTGATGTTTTTTTCTCTATTTCTGACATTTGTAACCACAGAAATGTTTTGGTTGCACATTTGTTATTTTTAGGGTCACAACACTATGAATGGCGACATGGTCGAGGTGAAAAAACACAGCAGGAGAAAAGGTCATTTTGTTATATCCAGCCACAATGTTGCTCTATCGCTTTCTGCAGCAGACCTGCTTCGAGTTAAATCCTAACATCAAGATGACATATTTTATCCAGTAGAATATATACTAATACTGTTAAACTGTGTAAATTTTATTTAGCATGTCACAGACTGTTTAAAGATGTTGACTCATGCGGGAAGAGGAGGAGTGAGCTGTCAGGGAGGTTTGCCCGAAGTCATGTTCAGCATCGGTTTGATCTCCTCCCCATAAGCCTGCGGGCTTTTTAAAAATTAAAGCCAAAGAAAAATTCCCAAATTTAGTCAGTACTTGCTGCAGTATCCGGAACAAATTTACTGATGCGTAAATCTTTGGTTTAATCTTAAAATGCAACAAATTATCTTGCCCTTGTCACCAGTCCATAAGGACCTTTAAATAAACAAAAAAGAAAGGAAAATAAAAATAACTGAAGGGATTTTTGCTTCTTCCACAATTAAATGGCTAATGAAAGGATTAACAGCCTTATACATCCATCACACTACTGGGTATCTGTCCTTTGTTTCTTTGGTGTACAATGAAACACAGTCTAACACAGTACAATCTGTCTGACTGGTTATTAAAAATGTAATCATTATCTTTAGTGTCTAAGGCATGAATTATACATTTTTGTTGAGTTAACTGCATTTAACAAGAAAAGGAGGTGTCTTATGTTTCGTAAAGGTAAACAGAATTAAATGAAAATTTGGAGATGAAAACAACACATCTAATAGTAATCACTAAATCATTGCTGCTAATCAACAAAAACTACAGAAAATAAAGGCTGCTGATTATTAAGAAACAGTTTATAAAAAAAAAAAAAATGTCTTCTCTATAAGAAACCTAAAAGTTTTCAAGAGTCTGTTTAATTCTTAGATATAACGAAGTGTTTATTATAATGGTCTAATTCAGATTTATATGACCTATTTTAGTTTAAGAGGAGAGAAAAACAAACATGAGAAGCAAAACGTCTTGGAGCCACCAGGATAATCCACCAACAGTAGGACTGTGAAAGATGCCTTACTTTGGGTCCGGCTTGTCCTTTTGTTCACCTTTCTTTTCGGAACCAGTTCGTGTCTCATTGCTTTGTATCAGATTAGAACAGACTCATTCATGCAAAGAGGGCACAATCAAAAAGTCCCGTCTGAGAAATGAAAAACAAAAAATGAGTCTGGCTGGGTTTCACTCAAAAATAAATGAACTTGTATGTGTGTATATCCTGAATTTTTCATGGTGAAATGTTGCTACTGCAAAAGAAATGTGTTATTGTCGGGCTTTTTAACAACTTTACCAGAGGTTTCAATAAATGTAAATTGACCTGTATATGTCTGATTTCTTGGGTTTATCTGTTTAGAATCTATAATAAATTATAATATAGATACTTAATTCCAAAGATGTAAGATAAATATGAGTGTCTGGTCTTTCTGTAATTCTCTTTTAGATGTTTCAATGAGGAAAGCTGCTTGTCTCTAAAACAGCTGGAGGGGTACCTGGTGGTTCTCCAACCTGATGCCCCTCAAATCTCTCTGTCTGGGGTTGGCCCACATTTGGCCCGTCCGGCCCCTGAGTTTGAAGGGCCCCGCGGCGTTCCTCTCTTCCCGGAGCTCCGGATCGTCTGTTCACTGTCTCATGCTGTCAACACAGCTGCACAGGGGATGGAAGGCGGAGGTGAGTCAGCCCTCCCAGGAGCTAAAATATAGAGATTTATCTTCATATTTCTGCCAACCTCTTTTAAATTTCACTGAAAAACATTAATGTTCATGTTTGTCTTTTAATATTCTGCACGGCCTCTTAGCTCTGATGTCTGATGCCGTTGCTCACACTTTGGATGGATGTGAGGTGCAACCGCTGGGAGAGGAGCTGAATCCAGAGAGGGAGGAGCTTCTGGTAGACATGGACGTTGTGCGAGAGCGAGGACTGGAAATCATCAATACTACAGCTTACATCGCAATCACAGGTAATGCTGATCTGTAATACATTTTTATAGAAGATGCTGGAGGAAGAAAAAAACTGTGCAGGCATCTTGAGTCTTGTCATGTCTGACTTTCTTGTCGATTTTTATAGTGGTTTTTGGTGATGTTTCCTCTGGCTTTCTGTAAGACAAGTGCCATGACAAAAGTCAGAGCATTTGGAGATCTTGTCCTTAAGATACAGTAAAATCAAGCAAAGATACAGGACCTCTTCAGCTAACAGCTCTTTGGAAATTACCTTAAATTTAGTGAAAAAGCAGCCAAAGCCCAAAGAACACAATTGCAACAAAGTCCTTCAGAGAGCCTGAACAACTATCATCCTCTTTGAAAGATTAAAAAAAAATTAGAAGCAAATTATAAAGATGTAGACATCACAAAAGACTTTGTAACAGTGCTATAGATGGGTAGCAATAACAAGGTAACAGCAATATTAAAAAAAAATCTTAGCATTTAAAGGTCATTATTGCTTACGTCTTAAAACACTTTTTATATGCATTTTGCTGCATGGAACCAAATGTTCAACATAATTTATTCAATATAATTTATTCACATATTAAAGCTGGAGGTCAGTTTAAGTAGAGAGACCTGCTTATTATTTGAACTTTTTCTCATTTTATGTGTACAATACAGTGTATATTTTCTGGATCTTATGTGATGCATAAACAAAAGGCTGTGCATTATAATGAAGTGGATGGAAATGATACAAGGCTTTCTTGTTTTTGTTTAATCATTTTGCAAATCTGAAAAGTGTGGTGTGCATTTGTATTTAGCCACATGTAGGGCCACCTTTTCCATTCTTCTTTTTTTCTTCCTCATCACAAACATTTGCTGCTTCGTGTTGGTCTACTACATAAAATCCCAGCAAAACGCGTTAAGGTTTGTGGTTGTGCAAAAGTTCAGGGTGTATGAATACTTTTTCAAGGCACGGTATATCTTTCTTCTGCTGTGACTGTCTCAGTGTTGATTGCCTGTCTGTTTTCTTGGCTCTGTCATCTTTTTTCCTTACCGCCTCCTCCAGGTGCTGAATCCATCTCTGTGTACGAGGACGTCCTCCGCTCAGTCCGATACCGCCTGGCCAAAGGCTCTGCACGCTTCGAGAGGCGGTTCCGCCTGTCGTGCTCTGAGATGAATGGCAGATACACAAGCAATGAGTTGACTTTGGAGGTAATGAGAAACATCACTCAAACAACATCCATAAAAGCCTTCAGACCTTAGCCATGACCTTTTGAAACACTATTTGCAACAAAAGCTGGAAAGCTGAGTCTAGATGATTGAGTTATAATGAATGTGCTATATTAGCTGTGTTGCTTTGTAAATTACAGTATGAAGTTTGCAATGTTTTTGTTACCCGTAGGTGAACTTCCTCCACTCTTTGGACAGTCTATACCAACCTTCCCACCTGCTGGCCTCACAGCAGCAGTTTCTCCATCCATCTCATCATTCTGGGGAGCTGAGTGGACACACCTTGCCGAACCCACACCGCAACTCAGGTAATTTTTCCTTAACCACCTGTTTTCCAGCTAATGTCTTTCCTGAAAAGTGTACTTTAAAGCTTCCACTTACATACTAACATTTTAGGTTTTTACACCAAAAACAGGATGTAACATGAAATGTATTAAGTATCAGTCAGTGAGCAAAATGTAAAACAGCTTTTGTGACAATGGTAGCTTTTATTTTTTAAGTTGACCGACAGGAAATGCGGTGGAGAGAGAGGGGAAGACATGCAGGAAAGGTCAACAGGCTGGGACTCAAACCTGTGACGGCTGCGCTGAGGACTGTAGCCTCCGTATAATGCATGCTACCCACCGCCGTGCACACAACCTTTAGCTTTTCTAATGAGAAAAAGCTAAAATATGTGTTGCAAAACCCTTAAAATTATGGATGGCTTGTGTTACAATTCTGGAGCAGCAACCATCAAAAAATTGTGATAATCTTGCTGTTGCTTTAAGTGACTGATGTAAGAATACTCTGGAAAAACAGCCTATCCAGAAGGATTTGAGATTAGACTGGGCTTCCATGTAGGACTCCCTAGTGTGACATTGAGTGGATCGGGGAGCCCTACAGTGGGCAGCCAGGCTTTTCGAGCTGAATACCAAACAGTGAAACCCACTGACATGCAGTTGAGTCCTGCAGGTAGTTTGTCAGAGGGTTTGATTCGAACAGGTGAGCAGGCAGTTTGGCAGGAAGGCTTATTGTTGACAGACCGAGTATCGCTACCTGACACAGACAGCTTGTTCAGCAGTCAAATGCTGCAGACCGGACACATATACAAAAACATTTATAAAATCGCTGGAATTTATAGAAACATGCAGTGAAATAATGAAGAGGTCTAAACTGCTGTGAGGCACCTACAGGTTCAACTGAAGAGTAGAGGAGGGCCATGCTGCAGGCGATGATTTTTCTTGGACTTTAAGTGGAGAATAAAGATACACATACTCAGAGTGGACATCAAATAATGGGATGTCAATGTTTTAACATTAAAGTCATGTGTGGTTCTAGACAGGGGCCAACAGGGGGCAGTGCCCCTGTAGAACTGGTCCTTGCCCCTGTAATTGCCCCTGTACTGAAGACATAATACTAAATCAGTTTCCCTTGATGATATGCACTGGCACACAAACTGTAACTGATTGGTCCCTTGGACCAATTTAATTTTTAACTTTACAGTTTTACTTTAACCATGAATTAAAAATTAAGAGGCTGCACTTTTAGCTTTAACCATATTGAGATAGGATTACAATTTCCATCTGCTATATCAGGGGTCTGCGGCCTGCAGCTCCATAGTGGCTCTATGGCTCATTTAATACATGAAATGATTTTTTTTTGTTTTATTCTTTGTTCTGTGCCCCCATGAAAAAAGAACACTGGCCCCTTAGAGCTTAGACACCCTGTCTGCACTGATGAAGATTCACTCACCTTAGCATGAATGCTTAAAGTGGTCCCAACAGCAAGGGCAGTATAATCAATTTTTTGATTAATTCAGCTAATAATTATTTGACCACTTGGGGGCACTCAGCAGTGAGCTGTCAGCCCAAGATGGTCCGGGAATCATTAAATATGGAAAAGTAAAATAAAACGTGAGAATTACATCACAGCTCAATTAACTTACAACAGAGAACAGAGGACATGATGTTACACAAAATGCACTTCATGTCCTCAAGTTTAGACCCACCTAACAAGTTTTTCTTTTTGCCGACAGAAACAGAGGTGTAAAAAAGTATTTGCCCCCTTAGTTATTTCTTCATTTTTGCTTTTTTGTTCACACTTAAAATGTTTCATCGAACATGCTGTCATCAAACTAATTTTAATAGCAGACAAATATAACCTGAGTTAAATACAAAAGATGTAAAAAAAATCATGGTTTTATATATAAAGAGAAAAAGAACTATCGAAACTAACATGGGCTTATGCGAAAGAATATTAGTTATATAATAAATTAACTGTGATTAACCACATTTTTGACGACATCAGTCCAACAATGTAAGAACAGCGAGTTGATGGTTTTAATGAGTTGTTCTAAAAAGAAGCAGTGAGGATGAGGAAAAGGAGGTAGCTGAGGAAGAGCTCATCAGAATCACAATCAGCTCTATTGCCAAGTTTGTACAGACAAACAAGAAATTTGCCTCCAGTATACTTTGCTCTCAGTGAGGATTTTTTTATTTTATTTTTTTCATGGCTGGCAAAAAGAAACAGTCAGACGTCTGTAGGTGCAGCCATGACACTGCTTGTTTTCCAGAGATCTCATTCCACCAGTTCAAAATTAAAATTAAAATTGTTTTTAGGATTCTCTCACTACCAATGATTTTGTCCAAAATGCCATAAGTGTGAACCTGGCTTTACGGGTCCTCTAAACCCAAATAATTGTTATAAAACAGCCTTTTTTAACCTTTTGGTTTTCCAGAATTACAGAAAACAAAAGAAAATTCTCTGTATTTTTTAGCCCCTGGCTCTCGCAAAAAACTGTACAGTGTTACTTTTGTCCTAAAACCTGTCCTAAAACCTCGAACCCTGGATGGACATATCCTAAATGGTTGATCAGTCCTTATGTAACCTTGAAAATATTACTAAGTTGACCCTAAAAAAGAGTATTTTCAGCTCTCATTTTTTATTGACATTTTCTAGATGTCTATATGGAAGTCAGTATCTTTTCAATAAAACTTTGCTTGAAAGTAGTTGCATATTAAACATGCCTGTTTTGCATTAAAGATGGACGCAAGAAACAAAAACATTGCAGCTGATCTGAATGGACATTCAAGAACATGTGCCTCTGGTTTTAATGATCTTTCAGGTAGTTTATGGCCATCCACTTACTATAAAAAATATTTAAACTTAATGCAAAACCAGAAACGGCTCCATGAGTCACCAGGATATTAATGGATCTGGATGAGAATTTCACAGAAACAGAAACCCTCATCCTGTAAGTTAGTTGGCTGGACCCTCGTGTGTTTAAGCTGAAATGTTAATAATACAGCTTTACTGCTTAGCAGCAGTACTGAGATAAACAATTGATTTGGATAGAGCAAATGTCATTCAGGTAATGTGAATATTTAAAGCAGCAGGGAAGATTTTCACGTCTTTTGTTCATTGCCGCGATGACACATTTTTACTGGTTTTGTAAGAGTTGCACATTGACACGTGTATTTAATGAAGATCAGTTGCATCAGCCTTGTGATACCAAACTGCAGAATATATACATAGCCTGGCAAAAGTATTCAAATTGTTTCACATTTTCACATTTTTATAACCACAAGCTTTAATGTATTTTATTGACTGACCAACATAAAGTAGTGCATAATTGTTAATAAGAAAAAACATCAGTTTTTTAAACAAATGCTCGACTTGATTTAAGTTTATACTTTGACTGGACCATTCTAACTTAAATATTCCTTGATCCAAACCCATAATAGCAGTTCCTGCTGGAAGGTAAATCTGAGCAGAGGACCTCTGCAGCTCCTCCAGAGTTAGCGTGGGCCTTTTGGGTGCTTCTCCTTGGTTGGTTTGTCAGTGTAGGTGGAAGGCCATGTCTTGGTAGGTCTGAGCCATACTCTATCCAGTTTTAGATGATAGATTAAACGGTGCTCTGTGAGATGTTTAAAGCCTTATTACCCAACCCTGCTTTAAACTTCTTCACAGCTTTATCCCTGACCTGTGAATATATGCATAAATGCAGTTTGTTTATTAATGTTTTCTAATAAACCTCTTCTCATCTACTAATTAGGGGATGACTAAAGGCTGTGTTTTGCACTGGATTTTTAAGGGTATATGAATAACGGGGCTGAATGCAAATGCACACAACACTTTAGATGTTTATGTGTAAGAATTTAACAAAAAACATGTCATTTCTCTATGACTACTTTTGCAAGGGATTCCTATAATGCACAGCTCCCAAATGTTTCTGCGTTTCATTGCAGTGGTTCCAGGAGCAGCCACTGTCATCATTATGGTCTGTGTGGGTTTCTTGGTTGTCATGGTAATCCTTGGCGTCTTCCGAATTCGCTCCATCCATCGTCGAGGTGAAGGCGCCAGGGGCGGGCCTAAGGAGGGCAGCAGCCAATGGGATGACTCGGCTCTCACCATCATTGTCAACCCAATGGAGGTGAGATATTTTCTTGATTGGTGTGTTGAGAATGAAAAAAAATTTTTGACCACACTGTCCTTCTGTTTTCTCACAGTCCTACGAGTCTCGTATGGGCATTTCTGCCGACATGGAGGGCGAGGGAGAGGAAGAGGAAGAGGAGGTAGGGGAGTCATCTGATGACGCGAGCGACGACCAACGAATCATCATCAAGAAGGAGGGCAGAGAAGGAAACGCCCGTCGCTACTGAGCCGCACCGTATCTCTCCATAAATCAGCTCCCCAGTCACACACTCCGACACTTTTAATATCAAACTGACGGCACTAGTATAAGGAATGTATGCTTACAAACACTTCGCACAACAGAATCACCGTAATACTCTTGATGCTCAAACGCCATATGTGACCTATAGCCGACAACAGGCTGTTGTTCTCCACTTAAATGTTCAATGGCACAATGTATACAGTTAATGTAATTTACCCGCCTAAATAAATCCCCTCCACCAGAATCGTTTGTGGTGCACTAGTTCTAAATCACAAAATGGTGTTTGTATAGTGTAATGCTGGTTGAAAGGGACTGTTTTACTATAAATAAAAATATTGATTGTATTCTATCCTTAATTAATGAAAAGAAGGAAGCAAAATGTCAGCTGGAACAAGGCTTTGAGTCGATCCTTACGCAAAGACACAATCTGTGATCCTGATACATCTGTGAACCTCTTTATTAGACTCAAAAAGCCTGTGCACAAGCTCTCTTCTCCCTCTTTGCATTTATCTCTTCTAACAACAGAGTGAAGACAGAGAGGTTAGACATTCTCATAGCTATTAAAAAATCACCTCATTGTCCTTGCAGTTTTACTTCCATTTATGTAAGTGGATCTTAAATGTACACACACCCCTGCTAAAATATAAGGTGTTTGTGAAGTGAAAAAGTAAGACCAGGATAAATAATTTTAGAACTTTTTCTACCATTAATGCCACATTTATGCTGTACAATTCAATTGAAAAACAAACAAATTAATTAGAATGATGAAAGAAAGTGACAGATTTGCAATTACCTGGTTAGATAAGTCAGTCAGTCATTTTCTACCGCTTCTTCCATAGTGGGTCGCAGGGAAGCTGGTGCCTATCTCCAGCAGTCTATGGGCGAGAGGCAGGATACACCCTGGACAGGTCGCCAGTCCATCGCAGCGTTGCATCAGTGTGCACCCCTTTATTTAATACATTTTAGAAGCACCTTTTAATTTAATTTCAGGATTCAGCCGTTCTTGGTCAGAGTCTGTCAGTACACCGCTTGCTGTGATGCTGAGAAATACAATCCCTCTTCATCTTCAGCTTTCGAGCAGACAACTGCAGATTTTGGATCAGAGCTGGCTGGCATTTGGAACCGTTTGTAATTAAATCCATCTAGATTTTACAATTTTAAAAATATGTTGCACTTGATGCTAAGTAGCCACACAGCATGATGTTGCCACCACCATGCTTGGTGTGGTGTGGTGTTTGTTTGGTAATGTAAACTGCTGTTTCTGTGCCAAACTTTCCTTTTTTGACCTGCAGCTCAAAAGTTAAGTTGTTTAATTTTGTTTTTTTGCACCATTCTCCTGAATGATACCTTTTTTCCAATAAGATCCTTTATGAACTCTCTGCAAACTGGGGTTTTAACTAAGGGATGCAAATGTCATCAAAGTCCTCCTATGACAGCTGAGCTTTATTTCTGGTTAATTAAATTAGCTTTAATTAATGATAGGTATGCATCAAAGGAGAACAAATGCTAAAGTTGAAGCAAAAGGTGGTTCAACAAAGTTTTATTTTCAGCGTGCAGGAAAGTGACCGGGTTATTGCAGCTTTTTACAGACTTCCTTTCCTTTTAGAATCAGAATCAGCTTTATTGCCAAGTTCGTACTTACAAACAAGGAATTTGACTCCAGTACACTTTGCTCTCTGGGTTTTTTTTGGCTTTTTTAATGCGTTATAAGATATATTTATGTATATATCTTTATGTCCTTAAATACATATATACAAATATACAAAGGTGCATTTGCAACTTCAGTATGGAGTTGTTTGGTATTAAATGTTCATCAGAGAAACAGAGAGTTTAATTTTCAGAATAAATGTCACATTAAAGGTAGAAAAAGAATTGGAATTATCATTGTCTTAAAAACCTGGCTTTTTAGGAGGGGATGTTCACGTTTGAGATCCATTGTAAGACTGGTTTACTTTGCAGTATTCTGTATGGAGCTCCTGAAAACCAACCACAGACCTCAAGCTTCAACACAAGCACTACTTCTGCAATATTCCAAAACAAAAGCCTCTGAGTCCTTCGACATGCAAAAATCAGTCATCAAGGTTTCAGCTTCATCTGGAGCCTTTGCAGCATTGCAGCTTGTGCCACAAAATAACAAAACAGCACCTTGACCTCTCTAACCTCCCTATAAATGACTCTCATGTCGCTGTTTTACTCGCTGTACACCACTACACTCTAGTGCAAACACACATAAACACCATCCATGGCCCGACGCCGCCCTGCTGTTTCCAGAATGTCCGCTCAGCTTGGGCAGTTTTGATTGTACTGATTGTAATGAATTTTTCTGTACATACAACAATGATTATTGCGATATTATTGTTATTGCTACTGTTCTTATTATTGCATTCACTCTTTCTCTTTTTCTGCAGATTTCTGAGAGGGAGCAGATTATGATTTATTTTTCCATTTAAGGAATCACCTTTCCAGAATCAGAAAATAGTATAATGATGATAACTATAATAAAGAGTAGTATTAGTAATAAGGATGATCATCTTTGGCTTGATGAGTGTATCCTAATTTGTGTGTAATATTGTTGTAACTTAAGAATTTGCCATTATACGTCACCAAAAAAACAGGAGGGCACATTGTTGTGATGCTTCAATACGTCTCGTTCATTTTATTTCATCGGGGGATTTTTTTTTTTTTCACATTTCAAAATAAAATGCTTTTTTTGTGTGCTGTTTTTGTTATTTTTCTGTTTGCTTCCCTCACCATCTGTCATCTTTGGTTCAGTGAATGTACAACTGTGTGCTTCTCCTCACCTTTTCCTCCTTCCCACCTCCCAGCCTTTCTCCCCTTCACCTCTCCCTCCGTGTCTCTTGCTGTCTGTCTGTGTAGCCTATTAATGTGCAGTGCTATAAGGCTCTCAGTGAAAATAATAAAGCCTGTTGTTTTCGAGTGTTACGTTAAGAAGGAATAAAAATTGCAACGGTTAAAAACTTATATTATTACTATGTTACTATTTGAACATTACCTGTAATTAATGATACAACGCCGACATGGATTATGCTGAGTAATTGTTATTGAGAAGTGTCAGAAAACATTGCAAAATTCATAATAAAAACACTATATGACGTCTCCATGAGAACGTTTTACTCTTTTATTTGGGGGGGGGGTATGTTTTCTTGACTGTTGATACAGGAGGAATGAGGTACACCCCTTCAGTTGCTTGCTCTAGAAGCAATAACCTGAAGTAATCTTTTTCTTTATGATTTTAACTATCTCTCACATGATATTCAGGTATTCTGGCCCACTCCTTTTCCAGTGTTGCTTCAGTTCACTGAGGTTTACAGATATTAATTTCTGCACAGCTCTCCTACGGTCCCACCACTGTATCTCAATCAGGTTGAAGTCTGGACTTGATATTTGCGTGTGTGTGTGTGTGTTTCAGCTATTCTGTTTTAGAAATGGAGCCATTTTTGGAAACGCTGTCGTGATGCATACTTTGGTGTAGTTCATGCAAAAACATGGCTTGTGTGTGTCTGTATTAATCTGGTTTACAGAACAGTTTAGAGTCAACTGAATGACTGCAAGGTGCCAAGTTCCTTTGGCTATAAAATAAGCCCTAATCACCATCCCTCCACCACCGTGCTAAACAGTTGGTATGAGTTGTTTGTGCTTATGTGTGGATATGTGGTTTTCTCCAACTATGCATATGGTCGAGCCTCTCTACTTTGGCCTCATCTATGCAAAGGACATTGTTCCAGATACAACTTTGCAAACCTAACTTATTGCCATATTTCTGCTCTTTTCTGGCAATTGTTCCACATTTCTTCAGTCTGTCAAGTTCTACTATAATTCACTTTTACATTTTACATGATCAACTAGAGCTGTAAAGTCTAAGGTGTACCTCTTGGGTTTTCTCTGAGCATTGCATGAATTGACAGCCTGTTGCAATTTGCTGGATCGCCAACTCCTGGGAAGATTTTCAACTTAAGTGTTAATGTAATTGTTTTTTAAACAGTCATGAAATTCCTCCCAGTTGCTTCTCTACGGTCCTTGATGATGTATATCATCTTTGTCACTGTGTTACCAAACACCTGCATGCTCCAGACCAGCAAACTGCCTAAACACCTGTCTGTAGAGGCGGTCACATTGATGATGATCAAATTATCAGGTACATTTGATTGGCAACACCTGGCTGCTACCTTCCCATGTAAATAACTTGGTAGGGTGTACTTACATTTCCACATGACAGTGGTGACTTTTGTTTCTCTTATGTTACTCTTGCACCCAAGCAGCTGATGTGAGTGCTATGTTTACCTGTAGGAATTTACATTCAACCATTTTCTTTTTCAACACCACGTTTTAGTTGTAGGATTACATTGCCTTCTGTTTAGCATCCTTGCTAAAGTTAGTGTTCATATGCTTCACACCAAGAATACGTAACCTAAACTGAATGTTCCTGCTCCAAGTGTTTTACTAGCATTATCACAAACCTAATGTTGATAACATTATCAAAGTGGAAACATATTTATCTAAAATGTTGCTGCATTTGGATCATTTACTGCTAGTCCAACAAATCCCTGCTTCTTCTGCATGACCTCCTTGTCTTATCACTGGACCCTCGTGCCCTTGAACCCTTTTTTATGTTTTTTTATTAGGATTTTTGTAGCTCTGGCTGCATGTTCAGGGTCATTATTTGCTAGATTATCCTCCGCCCCCAGTTTTAAGTCGTTTACAGGATCTAACAGGTTTTCTTCCATACCCGGTATTTATCTCCATCCATCTTCCAATCAACTCTAACCAGCTGCTATGTCCCTACTGAAGACTCCCATGTCTTCAGTAGGTCTTCAGTTGTGCCATTCTTGGATGATGGATTGAACAGTTCTCTGCTCAAAGCTTGGGACAGTTATTTACAACCTAAACCGAAATCAAACTTCTTCAATTAACTTATATCCTCTAATTCATGTTGGTTTATCATATAAAACTACAATAAAATACCTCAGGGTTTGTTGCTTTAATTTAATATTAAATTAAAGCAACAAACCCTGAGGTATTTTATATTCCCCTATACGTTTTTAAACGTATAAGGGGAATGAATGCTGTTGTAAGGCAATATAAACTGAATACTTAGTTGAGCTCTGAACATTTCAGTAAAACAAAACACTGTTGCATTTTCAATATACACCTCTGCCTTGATCGTACCTTCAAACAGTTTCAAAAAACCCACAGCCTGGAGATTGTTTCAACACATATAATCCCAGATTCTAGATTTATTACCTGACAGCCTCTGCCTTTTTCATTTTTGGTATGTAGGTCCTGCTTGCAATAAAAAGCAGATTTGTTACGGAACATGATGTCTTCCTGTCCATCTGGGATAACTTTTCACCCTTGCAGACAGCCTTCTTGTTATTTTGACACTGAGTTTATAAATAACTTCCTTTCTGCATGTTGGTTTTACATTCCTTGGATGCAAGGATAGTTTGAGTTGAGAAATAATGGTGTTTTTATAAATATTTTGTAATATTTTCCCAAACCATGTCGCCTGAGAACCTGGAAGTCATGTGTATTTAACAGCAGATTGAATTATTGACCTTTAGGCACTGAGAAAATATTAAACACCCTGAATATTTTTATAATGTGATGCACTTCATATGTTAAAACAATTTTGTCTTTTACACTAAAAATCACTGAACCCATAAAGAAACAAAACCAAAACATTGTAAAATAATCAGAGCGAAAGTCTCAAAGGATGCTCAACATTTTAACATTTTTACTCATTAATCTAATAAGATGAGAAGTAATTTTAAAGTTATTTATTTCACATAACTCTCCCAGTTAGTTGGTTTGGTCCTAATTAATTTTATCAGGAGTTTTATTAGCAGTACAATAAAAGTAAACTTTAACATTTATTTACTCAAACCAGTTTTTTTCCATTTCCAGAATTAGCAGTGTGGCGAAAGTAGGCTGTTATAGTACAGACAATCTCATATCTGTTTACACTCTTTAATGTACTGTATGTTTGCTTCTTTTCACATTATCTAATTTATGTGTAACAACATAAATGAATTTGATAAAGAAATGAAAATGAGGATTGTCAAGCAAGATTTTGCTTAACAATCCTCTCAAGGCTGCGGTTAGCCTTGTTAGTGCACCTTTCCCTATTACACTTTTTCCTTCCACTCAACTTTCTGTGAATAGTTTAGTAATGACCTTTTGTGGCTTGCCCTCCTAGTGGATGGCGACAACGTTCTTCTGGACATCTGTCAAATCAGCATCCTTCCTTGACTACATAGGACATATTATGGCCATTACATAACATTTATACAGTTAAAATGCATGTGTTATGTTATACTCAAAATTTCCAAGACAGTGAATTTTGGGTTTCATTATCTATAAGCCGTAATCATCAAAATTACAAGAAATAAAGGCTTGAAATATCTATCTATCTATCTATCTATCTATCTATCTATCTATCTATCTATCTATCTATCTATTACACGTTTTCGTTGTTATTAGTGTGTTTAGTTGTATGTGTCCATGGGCGCTACATGTGTTTTTGTATCTATGCTCCTGTTTCAGGACTTTGTTCCATTCAGCACATATTTTACGTAAACGTACGTTTTTTGAGCCTAGCTTCCTCTGACACCATCCTACGTAAAACGTTTGAAGAATACGCGTCCGTCGTTACGTTCTTAGTCTCTCCAGGCGCTCGGTGAATGGTTTTGCGGGTCATGGAGGAGGAAGGTAAATAAAGAAGGGGCGCTGAGAACAAACCGCAGTCGGTGTCTGACGGTTGCTGGAGGGTTTTCTTCTTGTAAGCAGGACACGGACAGGACGTGGAGAGAAATCCCGGAGCGGAGCTACTGTGGTTGGGCTTCATCCGGAGCTGTCGGCGGTGAGATGAACATCACTCTACCCGTCTGCTCACACTCCTCCTCGGGGTGAACACTGCAGGAATGATCGATACTCATGGCACAGTAGCTAGCTTGTTAGCCGACAGCAAGCGGCCTGTAATTGTTAATAGCATTTCTTATTCCCTTGTTATGTTATTAGCTAAATAATGACATATCCATGAGTAACAGCTCTAATGTTGCAGTTTGGGTCTGTAGCTACAGTTAGCTTCAGGTAGCACCACTTTAATGGTCCTGAATACTGCCAGGTGTGCACAGTTGAACATTTCCTGGGTTTTATACTTAGTTTGTATGTAAAAGTGGGCCATGTGCCACAAGAACTGAATGTAGATCTGCTGTGTATAAACAGGTGTCACAGTGGCCTATCTGTGATAATGTGAGCATTAATATCTTTGTCTAATCCTCTTACTTTGACCCTAATCATAATGCAGCAGCTGCGTGGATCAGTAGGAAAACTACATTCTTTTCATGTTCAATGAGAACAATGAAGTGTCTGCCTGTAGAGTAATATGGTAATATGGTAGAGTAATGTGGTGATTTTACTTGAGTGAAAAAAAAAAGGTTTCACTTTTATTGAGTAGACTGGGAATACAATTTCATTATAATTATGGAAATCCCTAACCTCCCTGGAGGTTAGGGATTTGGAGTAGGTCAGGATATGACACATTTTTGTCATCTGCTCATACACAAACCTAAATAAACTGCAACATAGTTTTTGTATATATTTATTTATTGTCTAAGTTTACATTTATAAATGGAAGCTAGAGATTCGTTGATCAGAATTTTGCAGCTGATTTCAAATCTCTTTAAAAACTACAATATAACATAACACCATATAGGAGAAGCACTCAACGAGTTTTTTTCAAGCCTTCCTGGTGTGAGTGATCTTTAATTACTTGTTTGTGCAAGCAGAGGCGAGGTCCCCCCCCTTTTTGTTTTCCCCATAAAGACATAGATGCCCTTGGGGTACAAGTTGAATTTTAAAAATCTTTAGTGACCTATATTAGCCATTAGCATAGTTAGTGCTAACTGACAGAAAATATAGATCGTAACCCTATCTCTGAGATTTCCATCAATCAGCCAGGATATTAAAATCCACCATGCACCATGACAGACAGATGTTGAAAGCTAAAAAATCTGGCCTTCCTGTTATCTGTTGTAACTCTTACTCTCTTCCTCTCTGTCTTGCAGCCTGAATGAACTGCTGACATGGTGATACGTGTATTAAAATATGCATGTTTCTTCTAAATGTCTTTATAAACCTATTGTGCTCTATTTGGCTTTTTTATTTATAACTGCTCACTGACATTCACTTAGCAACAGTGTCTACACCAAAGAGTGTGGTTGGCATTAGGTGTGAAAATGGTCAGATTTTCATCAACAGTCTATTTCCTGTTGGATCTCTAATTGGAAACTGTGTTCACTATCTTGTAGGGCTGCCACTAACAATTATTTTGCTATTATCTGTCGACTATTTTTTTCCATTAATGCATTAATAATCGGATAGCAAAAGGTGCTTAATAGGAGATTTTTTTTTAAAGAATTTGAACCAGGTGAAGCTACAACTATACCACTTGAAAGGGGTTTTTGGATAGGGGCATTTTACTGAAAAAAGAAGGTTTTTTTATCTTTTGCAAAAAGTAATTTTTTTTGTACAATTTTTGCCTGTTTTCGGGTCTGACGGTTTTCTTTAGCAAATGGCATGTTTTAGAGTCTGTATACTCCAGTTAATAATTATTAAATTACTACATTAGTTGACTGTTATTTCAGTAATCGATTAATCCGAAAAATATAAAGAATAAATGCAACATAAGAGAATCGTTTCCATATAACACTAGTCATTGTTTTTTGTTAGAAATGGTAAGGTTTTTTTTTTTTTTTTTTTTTAACATTTCAGTAGCATTAAAAGCTCAAAATTGTCTGACAGTCGCTGAAATACGCAGCCAGTGTCTCTTTGCCTGCTGGGCCTTCATGTCCTCATTATTAATGGCTCACATAAGGCCAGAGAATGTCATGTAAAACAGCAGATGGTGTTTGAATGGGTTGATGTGACATGAGCCTTTTTTGTAGCGTTTAGACCCTCCAGATTTGGCTTTGCCTGTTCTGTCCACTGTGAAAAGCATAACTTTTCTTCACTTTTTCCTGAGAAACATTAATGACGAGTAGTTTAATGAAATGTAAATAAAAGAGAAGTTAATGTATTTTTTTCCAAATTAATACTCCTTTTATATTTTCTTTTCTTCTGAGAGATCCCTGTCTCATTTTCTATCAAATACAAACTTCTATACATTTAGCCGGGGGTAAAAATGGTTTTGGGTTCAGTTGTAGAAGTACCAGAAACAGCTGTAGGGTAAATCTGCCAGGAAACACACCAACAATAAGCAGTGTTAAACTTTATCAGATGCAAAAAGGATATTAGCATTTTAGCGACTATCCTGCTAAATAAAAATGATCACTTTGTCAAAAAATACGAATAAGTAAAAACGTAATTATTTTACCACCTCTCTAGTTCAATAAAAATGATCCAAATTCTCTTCTTAGGTTTTAGGGGATCTGGTTGGCTTTGCCTCGTCCTTGTGTTGCCATGGCGATGCGGGAGTTGGTGGAGGCAGAATGCGGGGGAGCCAATCCCCTCATGAAGTTGACTGGTCACATGACCAAAGAAGAAGGGGCATGGCGGCACCGCTCAACACCGACAGTGAGTGTTATAAATATAATGTGATCCACAAACTCTGTTCTCTAGAGTTTTATCATTAAATCAAAGCTTAATGAACTCCACCAGACTTGGGTTTCACTATAATACACATTCTCTTTCTCTCAGATTGCCCCCACTCCCATTGAAATTGCAACAGAGGAAGAGGTCAGTGTTGATTTTACTTAAATGCTATTCTGACTGCAGACAGCCAATTAATTCCAGATTTTCTTTTTTATATTCTTGATTTCTTATCTTTAATGTCTACTTTTTGCTTCAGCTTGTGAATGAGTTTCTTCACGCTCCACCTCGACCCCCACACACGTTTGACATGGGTCAGCTCTTAGAGGAGATGCAGCAGATTGACCAGCAGAGCTATAGACAAGCCCCCCAGAGAGGTACCTTTCCTTCTTAATGCCTGTTTCTACTCTGATTTTTACTAGTTGAATGTATTTTTATGGGCATGCTGTGAAGGTTGCATAAACTATTTGAAGAAGTATAAATGTTTTTTTTTTTTCTCATAGCTCCAGATGTGGCAGCTCTGGCCCTCTCAGGCGACTGGGCAGCGGAGTTCGTCTCAGGTTCTGACTCTGCTGCCCCTAATGCTCTTGGGGAAGCAGCAGATGCTGATTGGACAAGAGAATTTATCGCTGAGGCTGCAGGTAATCTGAGTTTCTGTCGGTTTGCGTTTCACTCAGGGTGCTCATGCAACGCTGGAGTGCAGTTCAGCTTTTTGAGTCGTCTTTAGTTTGCCATATGTCTTCAGTTTTTATTTGGATCAAGGTAGGCATATCTAGCATCAGTCCCTTTCAAAACTATTCATATGCCTCAAAGGTTTACAAATTTATCCAAATTACAAGCATAAAGTTTAGTGTATTTTTTGAAGTTTTATGTTCTGGACTGACACAAAGTGGAGCATAATTGTGAAGTAAAATGATACATAGTTTTTAATTGTTTTTAAAGAATCAAAAACCTTTTGCATGCATCTATATTCAGCCCCTTTACTCTGTTGCCCCTAAATTAAATCCAATCCAACCAACTGCTTTTCAATATCATGCAATGAGTTAATAGAATTCACCTGTGTGTAAATTAACCCCAACAAACAGCATCATGAAGACCAAGGAAAACATCAGGCAGTTCAGGGTTAAAGCTGTGGAGAAGTTTAAAGCAGTGTTGGTTTATAAAAATGTTTTTAAAACTTTCACTGAACACTTTATCCTCACGGTAAAACAGGGTGATGGCAGCATCATGCTGTGGTGGATGATTTTCTTTAGCAGAGACAGAAGTAACAGGACACACTAAACAAAGTTATTAACATAAAAGTTTGAGAATAATAAAAAACATGAAAAAGGAATGAAACTCAAGTAAAAGTAACATTAAGAATACACAACAAAGACATCAAGAAAATGACAATGAATGCAGAAATAACTGGATTAAAGCCAAACCAAAGAGGTGGGCCTGAAAAGCAGATTTAAAAATGGCTTTTAAAGAGGCTTTTCCAGCTTATCAGGGCCAACGGTTCTGTAATTTGGGAGCAAAAGCCCTTTCCCCTCAGAGTTATTGAGTAAAGGGGCCTGAATACAAATGCACGCGACAATTAGCAGATCTTTATTTGGAAAAAAGAAAATATGCGGTTTCTCTTCTACTTTACATTTATGCGCTGTTCTTTGATCTGTCACATAAAATCCCAGTAAAATACACTGCAGTTTATGGTTGTAACGTTGCCAAATGTACATAAATTACGGTGTATGAATACTTTTCAAAGCCGCTGTATATGGTGTTAAGACTTGGTGCCATTTTTAACACCTTGTTTTCCTGTTTCTGCTGTAGATCCCGGACGCTGGGCAGAGGAGTATCTGGAGCAGTCTGAGGAGAAGCTGTGGCTCGGGGACCTTAGCGACAAGGAGACTGAATGGTGAGAGCAGTGTCTGCTTTGAGTCTATTCAAACAACACATGGCTTTTCTAAATGAAAAACCACAATAAACCCGGAGCTCAAGCACAACACATAAAAGAGGAGTGGAGCACAGGAAGACACAGTGGTAGCAGATCTGAATTCAAAGCTAAACCTTGAAAACGTTGACGTTTTGTCGGACCAATGTGCCGATTGAAATTTCATTCATCTAACTTTTAGCCTTTTCCACCCTTTTTTCCTGAATATGTTTCTCTTCGAGGAAAATCTTTTGTGAAATCCATTTAAACACGAATAAAAGCTGCTGTGGAGGATATGAGCCTTGGCCTTCATTGGCTTCATTCATCAAACAGCGATGCAGTCCTGTGTTTTCAGCCTGGGTTCATTTGTTCCAGCTTTCTTAGCCACAACAGAAATTCAACCCCTACTCCTCACTGAACATCTAGCCTGAATTATGTTGATATTTTAATTTATTTTTGTTATCTTGACAGGACGAAGGAGTATCAGCCTGGAGATGAGCTGAGGCAGACGGCCAATGAGCTTGTTTCAAAGGTTGATGACCCGAAGTTACAAAACACAGAGGTGTGCAGCATGTCTGTCCTCACATTCTTCCATATTGGCCATTCTTTCTTCAACATCTGTCACCATTTTCCTTTTCTGTTTCTTTTGCATGTTGTAGTCTAGATCTTTGCAACCGTGTCAAAAATAATTAAGTTTATGTTGCTTTTTTTGAAG
The DNA here is from genome assembly GCA_036173005.1 of Crenichthys baileyi. NCBI lineage: Eukaryota > Metazoa > Chordata > Actinopteri > Cyprinodontiformes > Goodeidae > Crenichthys > Crenichthys baileyi. Next base: position 206,090 of record JAHHUM010001487.1, read on the forward strand.
TCACTGTTGAACTGGTAGAGCCTGACCCGTTAGAAATGGTAAACACATTTTTTGTTATTTTTTTTTCCGTTGTTGTGTAGTTCCTGCGATTCATTAGGCAGATTGGCGAGGGCAGTGTGACAGTGGAGAGCAGAACAGACAAACAGCTCACAGATAAAGTTCAGGCCGAGGAGGCTCAGAACTGGGCCTCCAACCTCAACCAGGTATGAGTCACTGCCCACTGAGGATAGAATGGTTTTAAACTGGGAACACAGCATATCAGGGGAGCAAACTGGTTCATTTTTGCACAGCGCAGGCTTTGTCTTGTGACTCATTGGTGTAACATTTTCCACAAATGTAACCAAATAAACCCACAAGTCTCCTTGTAATATAAATCTCAAGGCTGCACAGCTTTGGAGATTAATTTTGTTTTGCAGAGAGAGAACCTCTATGCATGCCAGCTTTGTCTCTTTTATCTTTGTTTTCTGTATGCTTGCAGCAGAGCTCGGTTTGTTTTCATGTTGACTCAAAATTTCCTCCGTTCCTGATTTTCCTGCACTTGTAACATCGTTGTAGAGGTTTGAAAGAGGGATGTAGGGTTTTAGGTCTTTGCTAAATATGCTTATGGTGTGGAATACCAATTATGCAAAGATAACGAAAATATAAACAAACCAAAAAGTTGATGTGAAAAATTACTTTCAACTTTAAATAGTACAGCCCCTACTGTCCTGGAATATAGAGGTTACTTTCTGAAACTTAGTGGATGCTTTTCCCAGACTTTACAGGTTACTTCCAGGGATTTTCAGGTTTAGTTCTGGAACTTGGAATTTACAGATTTTTTTCCCTGGAACACATTGGTTTACTTTCTGAAACTTTCCTAGAAGTTACTGGTTGCTTTCCTGGAATCTACAGGTTACTTTCTGAAACTTTCCTAGAAGTTAATGGTTGCTTTCCTGGAATCTACAGGTTACTTTCTGAAACTTTCCTAGAAGTTACTGGTTGCTTTCCTGGAATCTACAGGTTACTTTCTGAAACTTTCCTAGAAGTTACTGGTTGCTTTCCTTGAATCTACAGGTTACTTTCTGAAACTTTCCTAGAAGTTACTGGTTGCTTTCCTGGAATCTACAGGTTACTTTCTGAAACTTTCCTAGAAGTTACTGGTTGCTTTCCTTGAATCTACAGGTTACTTTCTGAAACTTTCCTAGAAGTTACTGGTTGCTTTCCTGGAATCTACAGGTAACTTTATGGAACTTTTACAATTGTTACAGGTAACTTTCCTTGAACATACAGGTTACTTTAGCATAACTGACATTTTACTCTGTGAACCAGAAGGTTACTTCTGAAACCCAAAGTTACATTCCTGAAATTCTTCCCAAACTTTCACAGAATTTTCCCCACATTTTCTGAAACTTCCAGGTTGCTTTCTGGAACTTTTTCAGAATTTATAGATAATTTTCCTGGAATTTACAGGTTGTTTTCCTAAAACCTTGAGATTACTTTCCCAAATCTACTTGAAAATTCCAGATGTTTTTGTTTAAACCCAACAGGGTACTTCTGAAGGAAATTACAGGTTACTTTCCAGAGCATACGGGGTACTTTAAGTAACATGTGAAGCAGGGTGTATGTTATGTAGTGGCACCTAAAATTTTACTTTTTTTCCTTAAGAAACAATGAGTTTCGAAAGATGATTATCTATGCATGAATTAATGTTTATTTTCTACCTAGCAGCATATTTTTTAAAAACCTTCAAATAAATCATGAATGATTCTGCCTTAAAAAAATGTAATCAATTAATTTATTCCCTGAAGGGCGGAAATTCAACTCAAAAAACAACTCTTGATTCATATTTTGACAAATATGTGTAGAAAAAAGCAGAGAAACTTAGTAAGAATGCATCCTGGTTTTAAATCTGTTACTGGTCTCACTACGTTGGAGGGTTTTTCACATTTAGCCCCTTGCTGTACTTAGAGCTGCTTCTTGTTTTTAGGTTTGCCTTTAATTTTTTGAAGCTTAAGGAGGAGTAAATAACTTGAGTTTAATTATTTAAGCAATATTGTCTGATGTGTTGCCTAATCGCTTTGCTTTAAAAAAATTCTTAAAGATGATTGAGTTCAAACTCTGTAAATTATCTTTTTTTTAATATGTTCTAATATGACCTCCCATCATATTAGTCAATATTCTCTTATTTATTGTAGTTTAGATCTACATTTTGCTATTTCTGTTAAAACTAGGCTTGAAAATTACGCTTTACATGAGAGTTGTGTTGATGTTATGATTCCAAGGCGTAACCTTTAAATATATTGTTCCCATTTTTAACCTTCCCCTAAACTCCTGGCATGCCTTTTCCTCAATTAACAACTACCATTTATTAATTACTTACACTCCTCAAACTTAATGCTTATTCCACCCACTTCTCCCAAAAAAAAAACCCTGCCATAAACTGCTTCCTACCCCTCGAAACATTTATCCATCTGCCACTGCCACCCCTCATCGCCCCTTATCATAGTTCCTGACGGAGACGGAGGGAGGGAGTCTTCCCTTGGAACCTCCGGCGACGAATCAAAGGATTGAGATTGTTAAAGCTAAACAAGCAGAGCAGTGGGCCAAGGTCGTCAGGCAGGTAGGACCTCTGTGGTCGTGGCAGCAGTAGGCTTTTGTTTTTTAAATTATGGCCATTTTTACTTCAAAGCTGTTTGTTCAGGATGCATTAAGCATTTAGTAACCTTTTTGTTAAGTGTCTTTCTTTCTTATTCAAATTTTAGATGTTAAGTAGGAAGATGTAAAAGCACAACTAGAGATGATCTTTCTTGTGTCATATTGCATTCATCTTTGCTTCCTTTACATTCACCTCCAGGCTCTTTCCTTTCCTTTTTTTTTTAAATGTCGCCGTCCTTCATTCCTGCAACGTTTTTCTTAGACTCGTGGCACCTATTGTCATTACTGTTCATTGCTATTCAGGTGTCGGAGGAGTCTGCTGAAGCCTGGGTGGACGAGTTCACCTCAACGGGGCCAGATTTTCAACAGGCCAAAGCTGCAGTGGAGGTACGAGAAGAATGTAGAAGTGGAAACTCAAACATAAGTCCATTAGTTTCATTGGGACGGAAGCTGTTGAAAACACTGTTTTCTGATGGGTTGATAGTTAAAACTGACAGAAAGACGAGGAAACATTCCTAACCTTTCTGATGCACAGAGTTTTGCGTTTGATTTACAATCTGTTTTATTTTTAAACGTTGACAATACAAAGCAATAAATAAATAAGTGTGCATTAAAACCAATGTTGCTGCTAATCATTGACCCATCTCAGGACATAATAATAAACATCAAATACTCATTAAAATTTATTTTATGGACATTATTTTATGATTGTAGGTGTTTTTTTTTTTTCCTCAAATAAAAGGCTATAGCTTTGTATACATCCTGGCCTTTTAAAGGTTTACAATCCCCAACATATTATTTTAGTTTAATATTTAGTCTTTAGTTTTATACCATAAACTTGTTTAAAATGGAAGACATGATTTATGATTACAGGGGTTTCTTGGAAGCTTGTTGTCCCTAGAACCTCAAGTGTGAGTTTTTCTTTTAATTTGATAATGCTAAAAATATATTGATGCATCAATATCATTGTTGCTGCCAGTCATTGACCTTTCTCAAAGTCTAATACATCTAAAAGCAAACACTCGTTGACATTCATTTTTTGGAAATTAATTTTTGTATTTTTTTTAATCAAACATACTGGCATTATAAAAGATTAAAAACAGCAAAGGCTTCCAACATTTCCAAATCCAAGAAGCTCTGTATTCTGTTAATCCTTCCTGTTATTTCCTAAAAGTAGAGGTCTCTCTCTTGTAGCTTGAATGAACCACAGTCACTGTGACCTGGTAGCATGGTTATGGTGTGTTCACTCTGACTCGTTCAGGGCCGATCGATCTAAAAAACATCCAATTCTGGTGATCAGCTGATTTCTTGGTTCATCATATTTCAAATCTCAATCAGTGCACTGGTCGTTTACTTTGAAATTATAAAGTCAAACATGTCTGATGTGAACAAAGCAGACAGTAATAGTGTGTGTGTTGATTTTGTCAGAGCGATGTTGATTTCTGGGAGAAGCTGCAGCAGGAGTGGGAGGAGATGGCCAAGAGAGATGCAGAAAGCCATCCCTGGTTGTCCGACTACGATCAGCTGCTCAGCTCCTCTTATGACAAGGTAGAGATGCCGTGCAGCAATAAATCGCATCAGTTTCTGTATCTGAATAATGTCTTAGCCCAGCACTTTTCCATGTGTTTCTCACAGGGGTATCAGTTTGAAGAAGAAAACCCCTGCCTATCCCACCCGGACCCTTTCTCTGAAGGACTGAAGAGGATGGAGGCGGGCGACATCCCAGGAGCTGTGCGGTTCTTTGAAAGTGCCGTTCAGAAGGAACCAGACAACCAGCTGGTGAGACTGCAGCCCCACTGATATTTGATCTGCAAGAAACTGGTTAAAAAATATTCAAAAATGTTTATTTACTCAAATGCAGATAAAATTGAGGATGTTTTTGGTCATATATATTTTTTCAGTACACTTAAACAAGGTTCCTATGCAGTCTGGAAAAGTATAGAAAAAAGTACAGACATCATTTATCGTTACCATGCCATGTTAAAATACTGTGTTTTTACTCGTTGATGGTTTTCTGAATTACTAACAGAGATTCCAAAGATAACGTTACACTTTCAAAAATCAAAAAGTGCAATTTCACTACTTTTAGTTCTTAACCCAAGTCTGATTTTTGGAGGAAAGTAGAAGCATGCTCCTGTTTTTCATTTTTGTGAAAGCGTTTTTCAGATCACAAACATTGATTTAAATAATCCTGTATTTTATAAGATAAGCCAACCCAGACCTTTTTAAGTATTTTAGAATTTTAAATGGTTCAGATGCCAAAAAAAGCAGTAAGATATCCCAAAATCTCAAGCCAACTTCCACATTTTGTTGTTTTAATGGAATTTCACCATGGAAAATTTGTAGGAGCCCTTTTATAAACGAAGGAGGAGGGACATAAATACAGATAACACCAAGGTTTTTTTATTTATATTTTTTGCAGGCTTGGCAATATCTGGGAACCTGCCAGGCAGAGAATGAGCAGGAATTTGCTGCCATCAGCGCCCTCCGGAGGTGAGACCTGAAAATTGCAGAATATCAGTTAAAAGTGTTACCTTGTGTGCATACTAGGTGCAATATTTAGTTTGAAGTGGAAGACGTTCAAAATGTATTTGCTTTTAATACTTTTTCTTTTGATTATTAAGGGTCTGGTAGATTTCTTGTCTGCTTTAGAGTTGACCATTAATATAAATGGGTCACATCATGCCCTTTTAGGTTATATCTGCCTTTATGTTTGATCTGTAAAGTTCAGATTAAGACGAGATGAAAAAACATATTTGTAAAAAATAATTACTAAATATTAAGGAATGAACATCTTTCTTTCTGGAATTTACTACTGGAAAGACTACTAAAGTCTGCAACAGTATAACTAGGTTTTAAAGATAAAATATAAATTTTATAAAATAAGCAAACAGGGTTGCTAGGCAGACAAATATTTTTATGTTTTATGTAAGGGGATACTTTATTTTTCTGAATGTGGATCCCTTGGAACCTGAAGCTGGCCACCTGCTCCGCCTCCTGCTCTCTTGTCCTGAGTGGCAGGCATATGTCTTGTCTTCACCTGATGTCGCAGATTGGCTCCTTTTGTCTTTCCAATGTTTATAGACATCTCTGCACACCATCCTGTCAGTCTGCAGACTTCATCCCCCGTAAGCCGTCTCATTGCTATTAAAGATGAGACTCACAGCAGTAATGTTATCCTCGGACTGGGTGATCTTGTTTGTTGGATTAGTGGGTTTGTCATCACCAGTATAGAGCAGGGCTGAATACACATCCTTGTGGTGTTCCTGTGCTACGGGATGTTCTTGTTAAACCAGGTTCTGTAGCTTTCTGACTAGTATCCTTGGAACGGTCGAATTAAAGGCAGAACTAAGGTTCTCACATACACCCCATTTGTGCTTCAGGTGAAATATGCAATGTGAAGCACTGTGTTTAAGGTATCATCTGTAGATCCTTTAGTCCTGTAGATGTTCTTATGATGGTCCGCGTCGGGAGAGAGGAAGTTGGTGATGAGCCCCAGAACAAGTCTGTAAAAGCACCTTGAGTTGGTTGATGTTAACGGCACTGGTCTTTAATCATGAAGGCACTTGATGCACCAGAGTAATGGTAGATTTTAGACAGGCCATGATGGTAGTATGGGATTGACTGACAATCCATGACCGTTTCTGTTAGTTGCATCTTTTTATGTAACTTTTATAACTTTTTGGTTTTCTGTTTTTTCCCTTTTTCTCAACAGATGTATAGAGTTGAAGAAGGACAACCTGACTGCCCTGATGGCGTTGGCTGTCAGTTTCACTAATGAGTCGCTACACAGGCAGGCCTGTGAGACATTGCGCGACTGGCTGAAGCACAATCCAAAATACCAGTCTGTGTGGGAGCAGTATGAGCGGGATCATCAAAGGGATGGCGGTCGGGACAGGGAAAAGGACAAGGAGAGGTTCGGATCATTGTTGCCAGAGTGAGTATGAAGCATAACAGATTTTCAGCTCTAACGTCTAGCAACAATGCAGAAGTGACTCTTCTCCTTATTCTTTTTTTTTGTTTTGTTTTTCCTGCACAGATCATTGTTCACCGATGTCCAGAATTTGTTCCTACTTGCAGCCAACTCTGACCCTTCCCAGGTGGACCCCCAACTGCAGTGCGGTCTGGGGGTTCTGTTCAACCTGAGCGGAGAGTACGACAAAGCGGTGGACTGTTTCAGCGCTGCTCTCTCTGTCACTCCACAGGTAAGTATAGAGGTTAACCCTGAGATTTCTACAGTAACGTTCTACGTAACGTTTCAACAGTGTGTCAAGTCTTTCTGACCTCTATTATTTTATGGCATAAAAAGGATTACCTGTTGTGGAATAAGTTGGGTGCCACACTGGCCAATGGAAGCCGCTCAGAGGAGGCAGTGGCCGCCTACAGGAGAGCTCTGGAACTGCAGCCAGGTTTCGTTCGTAGTCGCTATAACTTGGGAATCAGCTGCGTTAACTTAGGGGCACACAGGTGAGGAAATGGCTATTTATGAAAAATTATTATGCAAATAATATTGTAAATTTTGAAAACATGTCAGCTAGTAAATCTGCGCAGCTTTTATTGGGTTAATTTAAGTTGCCATTTTTTGGCATTTTAAAATCCTCTTTATGGCCGGCTTTTAAATTAGTAGATCAGCAGTTTGTTTGTAAGACATATAGCAATTATCTTAGGTTCAGTAGTATAGCTCTTTGCCACCTAGCCCTCTAAAGTTGATTATTAGCTTACAGAAAGCCACGTTTTCCCATTTAGACGTTATGATGTGAAATGATTACAGTAAATTCTAATTAATCGTCATTATTACCCTTCTCATTCAGGGTTTGTGTAGAATTTGAAACATACTTAATTTTTAGTTTTCCTATTTCAAACTGCTACTACTTTTATAAATGTCACTATTTTTATTGATTCACAATAATATATGTTTGCCTTGCAAAAATATTTAGAATCTTTGAGCTATCTACAGCCTCAGTGTATTTAATGGGGGTTTTATGTGACACAAAGTGGTGCATAATTTGAAGTGGAAAGAAGATGATCTACGGGTTTTCAGAATTGTTTACAAATAAGTCAGTGTGTTGTGCATCTGTATTTAACTGGACCTCAGCTTGTCTTCCTTAATTGAACTGGATTTTGGCTCCATCCTTCAAGTCTAACCAGCTCTCCTCTCATCCCACAGCATGATGCTGCCATCACCGTGTTTCAAAGTGGGGATAGTTTGTTCGGAGTGAAGAATTTATACAGAGTCAGTCTTCGCTCTGCCACAGAACGAACTCTGCAGAATTAAGCACCCTTTCTGGTCAATAAGAGCATTTACACTGCCTCCGTAGGGTGGTGCCGTGCCATCTGCCAAAATTCAACCCTAGACTGTTTTTGCCAGACACCGGAGCGAGTTCGTAGTCAATCTACACAGATCACGCTGCCCCAACAGAAAACTAAACCCTATATTAATAAAATTACCCATCTGTTTTTACATCTATTCTGTCTAAATTAATCATTTATGGTTATGCATAATATACACACATAATATAAACAAAACATGGATTTTATTCTGAAATCTATTGTGTCAAAGCAGTTTTAACGGTTGTTTTATGTCTGTTTTCCACAGAATTTATTGTTCTTGTCTTACTTTATCACCGGCTTCTATTGCACGATCGTGCTTTTCCCGCGCATGTTTCGCTTTGGTGCGGAGTGGATTAGAGCACTTCAGATGTAAATCAGGACAAGAGCAAATGGCAGTGAACTGCGTGGCGAAGTGCATTGCGCAGCCGAGAGTTTTGCAAGTCAGTTTAGAAGTTAGATTTTGGTCTCATTTGACCAGAACATCTTCTTCCACGTTGTTCTATGTCACCTACAAATCTTGTAGCAAACGTTAGGCTTTATGGCTCTCTTTTAGTTATAGTGTTATTCTTGCCACTCTTCCATAAACATCAGATCTGCGGAGTGCAAGATGAATAGTTGTCCTTTCCACAGTTCTGACACATGAGCTGTGGATCTCTGCAGCTCCTACAGAGTTACAAGGGACCCTTTGGACAGCTACTATGATAGCCATGTCTTCGTAGGTTTCCAGCTTTACCATACTGCTTCTGTTTTCAGATTATGAAATACAGGGGTTGACAATGAAACTGAAACACCTGGTTTTAGACCACAATAATTTATTAGTATGGTGTAGGGCCTCCTTTTGCGGCCAATACAGCGTCAATTCGTCTTGGGAATGAACATATACAAGTCCTGCACAGTGGTCAGAGGGATTTTAAGCCATTCTTCTTGCAGGATGGTGGCCAGGTCCTACGTGATACTGGTGGAGGAAACGTTTCCTGACTCGCTCCTCCAAAACACCCCAAAGTGGCTCAATAATATTTAGATCTGGTGACTGTGCGGGGCCAGGGGAGATGTTCAACTTCACTTTCATGTTCATCAAACCAATCTTTCACCAGTCTTGCTGTGTGTATTGGTGCATTGTCATCCTGACACACGGCACCGCCTTCAGGATACAATGTTTGAATCATTGGATCGACATGGTCCTCAAGAATGGTTCGGTAGTCCTTGGCAGTGACGCGTCCATCTAGCACAAGTATTGGGCCAAGGGAATGCCATGATATGGCAGCCCAAACCATCACTGATCCACCCCCATGCTTCACTCTGGGCATGCAACAGTCTGGGTGGTACGCTTCTTTGGGCTTCTCCACACCGTAACTCTCCCGATGTGGGGGGAAACAGTAAAAGGGGGACTCATCAGGAGAACAAAACATGTTTCACATTGTCCACAGCCCCAAAATTTGCGCTCCTTGCACCATTGAAACCGACGTTTGGCATTGGCATGAGTGACCAAAGGTTTGGCTATAGCAGCCCGGCCGTGTATATTGACCCTGTGGAGCTCCGACAGACAGTTCTGGGGGAAACAGGAGAGTTGAGGGCACATTTAATTCTGCCCTGATTTGGGCAGCCGTGGTTTTATGTTTTTTTTGGATACAATCCGGGTTAGGCACCCGATCATCCCTTTCAGACAGCTTCCTCTGCGTCCACAGTTAATCCTGTTGGATGTGGTTCGTCCTTCTTGGTGGTATGCTGACATTACCCTGGATACCGTGGCTCTTGATACATCACAAAGACTTGCTGTCTTGGTCACAGATGCGCCAGCAAGACGTGCACCAACAGTTTGTCCTCTTTTGAACTCTGGTATGTCACCCATAATGTTGTGTGCATTTCAATATTTTGAGCAAAACTGTGCTCTTACCCTGCTAATTGAACCTTCACACTCTGCTCTTACTGGTGCAATGTGCAATCAATGAAGACTGGCTACCAGGCTGGTCCAATTTAGCCATGAAACCTCCCACACTAAAATGACAGGTGTTTCAGTTTTATTGTCCAACCCCTGTAGGTATTATGTATTATTGGATATATGTGTTTTTGAGCAGCGCTCCGTTAGATGTCCAAAGCTTGGTGTAATGTTTTGGAACCTAACCCTGTTTTAAACTTCTCCACATCTTTTTCCCTGTCCTGCCTGCTGTGTTCCTGGCTTTCATAATGCTGTTTGTTCTCTAATAAACCTCTGAGGCCTTCACAGAACAGCGGGACTTATACTGAGGTTAAATTACACACAGGTGGACTAATTTATTTACTAATTAGGTAACTTCTGAGGTCAGTTGCACTGGATGCATTAAGGGGTATCATAAATAATAATCATAATAATAATATAAATGGAGCAGAATACAAATACTACACCTTCCAGATTTTTAATTGATGGGTATTATGGAATGTATGAGTTATTTTCTTTCTGATTCACAGTTATGTTGTGTTGGTCTATCAAAACAATTAAAAATCAGTTTGTGGTTGTGATTGAACCCCGTTTAGCGAAGGTTTAAGGGTATTGGGTACTTTTGCAAGGCACTTATTCGATTATAAAACAGTAATATGCAAAAAAGAACAATGGTCTGTTTAGATTTATATAAGTTATAGACTTTAATATGTGTGTATAATAATTTGTCCATAGAGAGGCTGTGGAGCACTTCCTTGAAGCGCTGTCTCTTCAGCGACAGGCTGCAGGAGATGGAGCGAGAGCTGCAAGGGGACCCGGAGACGCAGCAGCCACAGTGATGTCTGATAACATCTGGTCCACACTGCGGATGGCTCTCAGCATGATGGGAGAGAGCTCTTTGTACACCGCAGCCGATCGAAGAGACTTGGACACGTTGCTGGCTCATTTCAGCCTGAGAGAGGTGGAGGGTGGAAGTAAATGAGAACCAGCCAGGCAAGGGTTTATTGAGTGTGAATGTGCTCAGATGGGTGGTCAATGTTTGGGTGAAATCATGGCAGTTAACAGTTGGAAATAAATGGCAGACGGGGACACTGTGACATCAGAGATGTTAGATCTTCATGTGTGTTTTAAATAAGTACGTATAATGCAGTATCCGTCTCCATCTGGAGAAAAGCAACCAGCAGTAGTTCAGTCAAGCTGCTGCTGTGTTTCAGATGTTTGCCATTCCTCACATTTCCCTCGTTGTTGTTCCAGCAGATGGGGTGAAACGGTTCCCTTTTATTTACTTGAAGATTTGAAGAATAAAGTAAACAACACCAAGCATGTCGATCATATCTGTCCTCTGTAGCCAACAACATTAGGTCGTTTTGTGTTAAGACACTCAGTACTCTCCCAGCCTTCATTACCTATCAGTACATTTCAGGATTTGGGTGACTAAAGGTACAGTGCTGCTGAAATATCAAAAGAGTTCTGCTTTCACCCAGAAGTGCTCTCAAGAGAGAGATGTTATGCAGTTAAGAGAAATAAATACATTTCAAAAAGTGCTTCAGCTTTGTTTTTATATAATATGTAATTTCTTAGTGGTCATTGACCTGCCAGGACGGTGAACTTGCAACCAGCAAGACTGTTATTGTTAAGATCAGGTGTGTGTGTCTTTTCATTGTGATTAACCTGGGCAACATGTAAAACACGTCTAATCATGAGAATGATTGTTGTGGCTCCCCTCTGTTTTGCTCTTTTTCGTAATGCTCTTAAACTAATTCTGCTTCATTGTAAAATAATCCTGTATGCCATACTGTGTATTGTAACATAATTGATGCACTAGAATTGTTTTCAGGCTACTTGGATCCTGATTGCAATCTTTAATATGATATCCAGCAATAAAGCTTTGATTCCAAGCATTAGGTGACGAGAGTTTGTTTTTTTTCTGATGGTGAACTTAACTATGTTGTTGTAGATTTCAAGAAGTCATGCAATTATAAACAATAATATACTTTTTTATAAATATTGACAAGAATGTGTTTAACTATATTTGCAAATAAAAAAGCTATGCACCAAGCTCTCAGAAAGAATGGTCACGTTTAGATGCGACTTGGTGCTAGTGTGGACCACAACTGGATATTTAATTTGCAAGGAACTGGCATCAATTGGTAGGAGTGAGTTGAGATTCCTGATCTTCACTCACTGGTTTGATTGACTTTTGAACAGTCTGGGAACTGCCTGAAACACTGTCGCATGATTCCAGATGTCACCATCTTGGAGCTCCCTGTTGGAAGGTGAACCTCCGCCTCAACTACAAGTCTTCTGCTGCTTCTAATAGACTTCCCTCCACAATTTCCCTGTGTTCAGTTCCATCCACCAAATCTGACCAACTACCCTTTTCCTGCAGAAGAAAATAATCCCCATGGCATGATGCCTCCACCACCATGTTTCATCTTGGGGAGGGTTTGTTCAGGTTGATATACTGTTGAGATCTGGACCTGCCACCTTCAAACTGAAATATTTATATACCCACAGTCACCACTTTAAATCCAATCTTAACTTAGTGCTTTACTGTTTCAGTCAGTGAATGGAAAAGAAAATAGAAGAGAAAAACATCTCGTTCCAATTGTTATGAGCCAAGTCAGATTTAAAGCTAAATTTCAATACATTATTGAATTTTTGGGTACCACAAGTAAAATTTGTAAAACTAAAATTATTTCAAAATAATCATTAATGCTGTTTACAGAGATATGTATGTTTTAGAGATACATTTCAGATACATAAGTAAAACGTATTTGTATTTATCTAGACTACTTTTCTAAACATAGATTTAAAGATATGTATGTTAAATTATTTTTATTAACTAAAGGACAGACATTTTTTGACAAAGTTACTTAAAATTAATGTATTTAAATGGTGCAAACGGATGTTATTCTCAACATTTTCGAACGAATTTTTTATCTGCAGCGCGTGCTGTTTAGTTTAACGTTCAAAAACACGCAGTTACTTAGAGACCACGCCCATTTCGAACGCAGTTTGCTCTAAGCCAATCCGAACCGAGGAGGTAAACCGGAAGCGTACGCTTATTGGGTTGTTCAAAAGAGCAAGGGACGCAACGCCGCCATTTAAATCTTTTAAAAAGTCGTGTGTTCCTGTTTATCTGAAGGTGAAGCTGCTAGTGAAAGGGGCTAAAATTATACGGCTCGGCGTCTTGTTTTGACTCGTTTAAGGTAAAGAAAAACATTGGAAACTTAAACTTCACTTATTATTACGTATTTTTCCCAGCTTTATCATTAAAACTTAGAAAGCGGTTAACATTTCATTGGCTGAACTGCATTATTTTTGGCCTGGTATCTAATTTTAAACGCTTAATGCTTAGATACATCAGTGTTTTTTGTGGGTTTTTACTACTGTCTATAAAAACCGTTTATTCATTAGCATTCAAACTAAATGCAGGGTTCCTATGCAGGCTTGAAAAGTTTGAAATTTGATTTTATTTATTTATTTTATTTTAGTGTTGTACAGGTATTGAAAGACAGCTGCCTGTGTCTTTCATCCAAGCAAGCAGCCATTGCAAATATGCAATATCTAATTTTAAGACATCAGCAGTGTAGGAGCCCTGTAAACAAATGATACACAGAATTAGCAGTTTTTTTTTTAATTGTCAATATACTGTTGGGTTAACTAGAAGCATGTTGACTTGAGGTCATCTTGCAGGGCTTTGCATCAACTCATTGAATATGATTGCCAAAATATTTTAAGCTGCATTGTATGTAATGGTGCAGAAGGCTTGTTTAATCCATTGCATAGTTTTTATGTTCTGATTAATATAAAATTTTAATGCGTTCAGCTGTTCACCAGGTACCTTTTTTATAAGACGAATTATGGGAACAAGTGAGAGCAAGATGGCTGCGTCTGCAGAGACCAAACCAGAACTAGTCATCAAAAAGACACACGTGAGTCATCTGATAGACCCACGCTCTCCCTCAGCTGGGGTTGATCGAACACCCATTCAGGTTGGTTATCTGGTTCATTTTACTACTAGACATGTAAAGGGGACAGTATCTAGTCTTCCTTCACATTTGGTTACATCACAGCAACACACTTAAATGCATTTTATTGAGACTTTATGTGTCAAAGTAGCAGTTCCTGTAATCTCAGTATAAATACATTATAACTCTGGAGGAGATTCAGAGATCTGTAGCTCAGGTCCAAGAAACTGTTGTGTGACAGCTTTTGGTGGTTTACTTTTATGCCGTGGGGATGCTTTTCTGCAGCACAGACCGAGAAGCTGGTCAGAGCTGTTGAAAAGATGGATGGTGCTAAATTCAGGGGAATTCTGAAAGAAAACCTGTTTAGACCACAAAAGGCTTGAGACTGGGGCAGACATTCACCTTTCAGCAGGGCAAAATTAATGAAAAGTTTAGATCAGGGGTGTGAAACTCCAGTCCTAAAGGTGCACTGTTGTGCAGTTTGTAAGTGTAGATGTGCTTCAACACACCTGAGTCAAATAATTGGGTCATTAGCAGCACTCTGTAGAACCTGACTGCATGCTTAAAAATGCAATTTGATTCAGATGAATTCAACCAGGGAGTAGGGCTGCACAATATTATACAATCTTGCAATTGCAATAATATTGGTAAATATTGCAATGACAGTTGCCGTATTTGTTTGTTTTCCTTCTTTCCTCTATCTCTTCTGTGCTCCCATCATTCTGTGGCCTTCAGTATTTTGGGTAATGCCACTTGTGTCGGTGTGAGCATCTGCAACTGTGAGACTGTCTAATTCACAAAATTTTACATGAGGATGTAAAAAGCAAGTTCATAACACTTGTAATATATTAGCCAACATTATTGCCTTCCAAACAATCCTTTGTGATATGTATATTTCACACACTGGTACTGCAAATACAATATATGTAAGATATATTGTGCATGCAGCCTTACCAGGGAAAGATCTTTAAGTTGCAGCACACCGGCCCTCCTGAGGACTGGAGTTCATAAACGTTGAAGTTTGAGCTTGTAAAGTAGTTGATGTAGAAATGTTCAAGGGGTATCGATATATTCGGCAGGTTCTGGACATGATGACTTTGTCTCTGTTAGGTTTGTGGACAGGAGTCCAACACTACTGCAGCATTGAGAAGTGAGTCTGCTCTGCCCTCTAACGATCCCCGCTCGCCTACTATTGGTATCACCCGCACCCCTGTGAGAGATATCATGAGAGGTAAACATTTTGTAAATAACTTCCAGCTGGGCTTTTCACAACCTCAACTGTCTGACTTGAACTTCTGCTTTCTGTTCCCTTAGTGACAGTCGGGTCTTTTGCTCGCCGCCTGGGCATGCTCTTCCATAATGAGGCTGAAGGCAAAGTCCCTGAAGCCCCTCAGAAATGCTTTAGTGATCCTGTAGATGAGGTCATTGGAGATGAAGAGCTGTCCTCAACAGAGCCGCTTCTCACTCCTCGCCGAACAAATGATTTAAGCTCTTTAGCTAAACATGCAAACCTCTTGGTCACTCCTGTCCCAACCCCTCAGCAGTTTGTTGGCAACTCAAGCCCCTTTGAGCTTCTCTGGGACCCTCAGGTGGAAGTGGAGATTGAGACTGAAGCAGATATTAGCCTGGAGGAGGCGGAAGAAGCAAGAGAGACCCCATTGCACAAGAGACTGAGCATGAGCCTTATAACATGCCATGAGGGAGCAACTTCGTCTCAGGTCTTTGTTGATGTTCACCGTGAAAGTCCTGCTTTCTCAGAACCTAATGTGGACAAGGGCCAACTCGGGGATACCGTGGATCACTCATGCGCCCTTCCTTCTATTACAGTCCAGCCAGAGTCCTCCACTGAGTCTCTAGAGGAAGCAGAGAGACAGTCATCCCCTCAGGAAACTAAATCCTCTCTGCCTCCCTCAGAGCAACCAGCTGTCCCTAATCCAAAGCAGCTACCGGTGTGCACAGGTATCCGCTGCCCTTCCTTCGACACAAAGAGTCCAAGTCAGCTGGAGTTCAAGCCACAGTGGTTGGGGAACGGTTTTGGTGCCACTGGGCTACGTTCCAGAGGAGTGCAGGGGAACAAACGGAGCTTGTCGCCTCTCGCTGTCCGTGTGGCGGTAAAAAATATAAACAATGAAAACAAGGGGCAGGCTGGAAAACTGAAGCCAAAAGGTGTGTAAGGCAGAGAGAAGATTTAGTATGAAGACTTGTTTTTTTTTTTTTTTTTTGAATGCTCTCTAAGTTTTGGAGTGTCTCTTCTTCTCTAGGTACTGAAGGCCGCTCTCCACTGCAGATCCTTAAGGAGACCAACTCTCCCTGCGACCAACGTTCTCAGGTACAAATAGGCATTACCTTGTATTAATACTAGGGCTGCACGATATTAGAAAATCTTGTGATGGGATAATATTTGTAAATATTGCGATGACCTTATCAGGTGTGATGCATGTCTTTTTTCCCCTTTCCTCCCGTTCTAATCTGTACTTTCTATTCTGTGTGACCTTTTAGCAGTTTTGGCAATGTCATTTGTGTCCGGTATGAGCTTTTGCTGCTGTGAGACTGTCCTACTGGACAAATATTGCATTAGCATGAAAAATACAACTTCAAAACTCTTCAAATGCATTAGTCAACAATTATGCACTCTAAGCAGTTTTTGCAATATGAATATTGCGCACACTGATATTGCCATGACGATATACTTATTTGCAGTGTATTGTGCAGCCCTAATTAATGCCATTGTCTTTTAAGCCCATATTGACTTGTTATAGTAGGAGGATCTGTGATATTGATGTGTACTTTCATAAAATGAATACTTGAAGTGACTTTCTTTGCTTTCTCTGTGCAGATGAAGCTAAAGGTGTCCAATCAGTCAAAGCAGAGACTTGGACAGACAGGCCACAGAGTGTTGGCAATTGCTCTGGACAAGGAGAACAATTAAAGGAAGACATACAAGATTTGCCCTCTTATACATTTCTTTAAAATATGCTTTTTATGTGTATAGCTATTGGAAACCTATATTTGGAGTATGTGTATATATGACTTACCTGCTGCAGTTTTCTACTTCGTTTAGTATTTAACCCTTTTTCTGTTCTTAACTTCCTTTTTTTTTTATTTTGCTTGTGCTTTACATTTTTTTTCTGGGACCTTTTTTTAAAACATTTCTGCAATATGAAAGTTGTAAAAATCTTTTTATCAACAGAATAAAGATTTAACACTAAATTTTCAGCTGGCTGTCTTTTATATGCTGGTACTTTTAGGGATGTGCATCGGGCTCTTTAAGTTTATCTGTAACTGAAGTACCCTCCACTCTTGCTGGCACCCATGTTAGAGGTATAAAAAGCCTCAAAACTAATTTCTATTGCGGTAGCATAATGTCTCCCCTGCTGTTAATGTATTGTGCAACATTTTTTTGCTAGTAGGATGGCACTTGGCATTTGGGTCTGAAGACTGACGGGTCCATGGAAGAATCTGGATTTTGCATCTGGGGAACAATTTGTGTTTTTGCTGTTTTGTTCCCGGCTAAAATACCCAATGTTGACCTGTTTTCACTGTATTGACGGAGTCCACCAGATGTTTCTTCAAAATATCCTTGTTTTGTTAAAGGTTTATGATGCCATGAAGACCAATGTTCCTAGAGCCTAAGGTAGATGATCCGACCCACACCGTCATACATCCTCTACAGTGGGCATAAAGTGCTTTTTCATTGTACTCATCCTTGGTTTTACATTAGACCAACCTTGAGTGTTGGAAAAACTTCATCCCTGTCCACAACCAACATACTCCATCCTACTCCATTTGTGGCTTAACAGCGATAATGCTGACGTGAACGCACTTGACGTGGTTTTCGACAAATGAGCTTTGGAAGGTCTTTTTTTACCTTGCTGTGCATCAGGGCAAGATGAACACTCCTTGCAGTTCAGTTTTAAACTTTCTATGCTACTTGCTGTAGATTAGGGTAAGGTCAGACAAAAAGCTGTTGCTTTTGTATTCATTTACTGACCAAAGATAAACCTCCATCTGCTTTTCATGGGTGGAATGCACTATTGTCTTTGGTCAACTTATGAATGAAAAAAATGCTTCAGTTATTAATCTACACAAAATCTTTTTGGTGCCACTAACTGTCAGGTGCAATTTGGTAAATTTCTTTATGTGGGATTTTTTTCTCAAGTGAATAAATGTAGCAAATGACCTACATTAAATTATTTCCATATGTCAACATATTAATCTATCGGAGGGGCTTTTTGTCTGTCAGGTGGCGCTTATTAAATACTTTGGGGCAGGAAATTAGATGAATGTATCGTAAAAATGTTTTATGATTATTTTGGAACTATTTAGTAGTTGGTTCGGTAATTGTGTTATTAGTGACCACATTAATGTATCTTAATGATGAAGTAAAGAAGCATGATGTAAAACTAGAAAATACAACCACTTAAGGGGAAATTCTAAAGTGAACAGTGAATAAAACCAATATATCCAACGAAACCCTAAAACAAGGTGATAAGGCTTTTTAATTTTGATCTGATGCTTTTCTAGTCAATGAAAAGCTACCAAGATAGATTCTATTTATTTTAAGCACTGTTTGTTTCATAGTGAAACACTTCCAAAACACTTGATACAATATCCCACTGGCTGAAAGCAGAAGTATATTCACTGAGACATGCCTTAGAAAAAAGTGTGCATTAACTTTAACATTTAAAGGTTATAATTGATCATGAGTCAATTATGAATCATCTAAAAAGGTTTTAAACTTTGCATTTTGGAATAGAAAATATTTATGCACATGAGTGCAAGAAAGGGATATCTGAGGGTCCATAATGCTACCTAAATGCACTCAAATGCAGGATTGAGACTTATACATTTT
This sequence comes from Crenichthys baileyi, assembly GCA_036173005.1. Classification (NCBI taxonomy): domain Eukaryota; kingdom Metazoa; phylum Chordata; class Actinopteri; order Cyprinodontiformes; family Goodeidae; genus Crenichthys; species Crenichthys baileyi. The sequence goes on from JAHHUM010001487.1 coordinate 224,796, forward strand.
TTAGTTACCTCCTTTTGTTGAAATGTAAAAAAGAAATGCCTGTAGATTAGTTGAAAAAGCACAAAATAAAGGCAGAAATTGCATATGAAGCTCAAGTCAGTGTTAAAAAAGTTTAAACATAAAAATTGTCAGAAACTTTAAGAAAACAAGAAAGAACTGCATGCAGTTAAGATGAAAAGTAGAAGATGAAGCTAAAACTTGCATCAGATGCGGAAGTCAGTGGTCAAACATGTTGAAATGTATAAAAATGGCAAATGGAAACCTTAAAAGAACAAGAACAAATAACCGATAGACTTTAGAAGTGCTGATCTGTGGAAGGAAACGATCGACTGTTATTGTTAGCCCAAACAGATGAAGTGTTTGCAACAGAAGAAAATAAATGCAGAAAGATCTGAGGAGGAGATGGAGAAGAGAGGATGAAGCTCAAGTCAATGCAGGAGTAAGGGAGATTAAAGGAGGTGAAAGGGAGGACGGGAAGTGAGTATTAGATCAGAAGACATGAAGTGTATTACTTGATCTAAGGTGAATAAATTATCTGTTGCCACTTAATGCACCTAAGAGGAGCATCACAACAGTGAACATTACAACACCAATCAGAAATTAAGACTAAATACAAATGTTTAGCAGAATCCTAGATTTATTATTTTACATTGCACATTGTAGATCAAGCTTTGAAAACAATGTAGTTGAAATTTTAGTTTTGACGTTCTAAATGTATACAATCAGCCTTCAGAGCTTACCTGCTATGAAGAGAAATATATAAGCAGATATATAAATATTCAAGGTTACTGCTGTATCCACATCGTTTGACACTCATACACAGTGTTGTCCTGAAGCAAATGGGTCGCCATCTTTTTTCTGTAAGTCATCCACAAGTAACCATTTTACTAATCCATCTGTCATTTTGAGTTTTTCCTCGAAACATATTTTAGGTCTACTTACTCGGGGGGAGGTAAAGCCAAAAATGATCCAAAATCCTGGTAAATATTGTCCATCAGTCACATACAAAACAAACACAAATGTAGACATTTGCAAACTATTGACTCAAGTTTAAATGAAGTTAGAAAAAGAAAAAGAAAGTTTAAGTATTTAGGGAATCTACCAAAGCTAAAACAACTTATCGTAAATCAAGTTATTCATATGGTGTAACCTATGTTCTCATCTAAAACACAGCATAGAAGTGGAGCTTCTGTGACTCTACACAGGCTTTAACTTGACATGTATTTACTTCTGTCTCATCCAGTGTGCTACCATTTCCATTTGGCAACTGCTCGTATTGGGTAATCCTTATATTGCTCCAAAAAATATCCATCTTTCTTCTGTTTCATCTGAATTACAGATTAACTAATAGGAAATTTGACTAAGACGTCCACTCTTTTGTCCTACTCTAATTTCCACCATGAGAAGAAAGGTGAGAGTGCAGTGTTACTGGGAGAAGAGGAAATCCTCACATTACACCCCTCTTCTCCAACATTAGAAAGGACTTGGCACAGTTAAAACGCCCTCTTCTAACTTTATGTGTCTCCTCCCTCCATTGATCTCTCGTTGTTTTAAATCTTCACATATTTCCAAGCATATATTAACTGCTTTCTCTCTGCTTGCAGGTAAAGGACAGCTTCAGTTCCATATCTTGAGGAAGCTGTCCCAGGATCCTGTGCAGCAGGCCATGCCATCTGCAGACACGCCGATGCAGCTCACTCTGTTGTCGTGACCGGCCAGGACACCTGAAAAACAGCATAAATTAAAGATTAGGACCAGTTCTGAAGTAAAAGCCACTATATATATATATCTATATATATATAGATATATCTATATCTATATCTATATATATATATATTATGCATTATAAATAAGTAATATATGATAAGTTACATAATGTTAAAATATTATTATTAGGATTATTATACACTTGAAACCAGATATTTCCCTGCCCTGTATAAAATGTCACATAACCATTTTTTTTTTCACTGTCTGACTAAATCAGGCACATTTGTACCTGTTTTATGTCAGTCACAACACCAAACTTGTTTCTATTTGCCAAATGCCAGAATAACGAGAGAGAAAAATTCATACAGTAAGATAACTAAGCTTTTAAACAATTTGGGATAGTCCAATTGATGATGTCATGGCTCTGTAAGCTTCTGATAGCAAGCAATTCTACTATAATCTTAACAGCAGTTCTGCTTTTCTGCTCTTCTGTATTGTTTGTTTGAAAGCAGTGGATTAAAAAGTTTGTGAAGAGAGTGTGAGGAGTCTCTGACAGCATTCAGTGCTCTGTTCCCGCAGCGACTCTGCAGCTCCCCTCACTATCCTCTGCAGGGTCCACTTTTCTTCCATTTTCTAGAGGGATGTATAATTACCACATATACTTACCCACTCTTTCAGCCTTGAGCATGTCCCAGATGTTAACGTTGAAGTCGTCGTAGCCAGCCAGTATCAGCCGGCCAGACAGGGACGGGGCCAGGGAGGTCACGCCACACATGATGCTGGAGTCTTGGTAGGTGATGAGCTCCTGGTCAGCCCGCAGATCAAATAGTTTACAGGTGGCATCATCTGATCCTGTTATCACTGCATTACCATTGGGGAAGAACTGGAAAAAAAGACAAATTATTATAAATCAAGGCTATTTAGAGGAAAAACAGCCTGAAAAAACTTTTTCATCCTTACTCCAATGGCATTGACATCACTCTCGTGCCCTCCAAAGGTCTGTCTGCAGGTGCCCTCCCTGATGTCCCACAGCTTTGCTGTAAAATCACATGCTCCTGAGATGAAAAATTTAAAGTCTGGGGCTACAGCCAGGGACATGCAGTCTCCTTGGTGTCCAGCAAAAACAGTCTTCTGGGTCCCTGTCTCTATGTCCCAGAGTATGCTGAAACGAAATAACATTTTAATTTATGTTCTAAATACTAAGAGGGAGGTCCAGTTAGCTGTAATTTATTCTTACCAGGTGCAGTCGCCTGAGCTGGTGATGATCTCAGTGTCGCTGATGAAGCGACAGCAGGAAAGATAACCTGGGCGAACAAAGACTCACTAAATTAGATGTATAAAAACACAAGAGAAGGAAACGTTCAAAAATGGGAAGCGTGTCGTCCTACCTGTGTGTGCGGCCAGCTCTCGCATCACCTTTACATTCCCATCTTTCCCCTTCAGGTTGTAGATGGAGCACATGTTGTCCAGACCACCACATGCCACCAGGTTTCCTGACGGTGCATAGGCACAGGTCATCACCCAGGACGACTTCAGCGGGATGGCATTCACCTGGGTACACACAGGGGTGTGTCCATCTGTCATAAACACTTTAAAACGGCATTCAATTCCTCACTCTACATGAACTTTACACATGTAAAAGCTAAGGTAAGCTAAAGAACTTTACTGAGTCCTGTTGAACATGAGTAAAGTACTAATTACATTTTATAAAGATAAAATTGAACAACTCTAAAGAGATAAAGAAATAGCAAGAATTCTAGAGTTAAAACCTTTAATTTACATTCTAACCTGCACATCCATCAGCAAAAAACATATTCTGTCTAAAATTTTAATTAAATGTAACAAAAGAAAGTACATTTTTGCAAATTTTTAAAGGTCACATTTTACGATTCAAAATAAAACAGATGAGTAACATTAACTGCACTCCAGCTGGTGTCCAGCCTGGTTTTTGCAGGCACTTTTAAACTTTTTATTAAATCCCAAAACTGTGAAGTGTTAATTAATTGTGCTATACAATTATTTAATTGTTCAGTCAAAACCAAGACTAGTTTGCTACCAATTTAAAGGAAATGTTTTGAATGCTTCACTTATACATTAAAATAGTTTTATTGTTTAGTTTCAGGGAACTGCGTTTAGGATATGATTCCTTCAAACCTCTCCAAAACACAAAAATGAACTAAGTGTTCCTTCAACAATGCCTTTGGAGTATAATAAATAATAATATAAAATATAACATCAAATAGTAAAGCCTAGAAAAATACGATGCATAAGCATGAATAAACTGATCACTGACGTGACTTCACTTTTTATGATGACTTACCTAAACAAACGAGGCGTAAAAAGATACCACGCTATCACTGGTGTTGACTCAGCAAGAGGGATTTTATTAGTAAGAATATCAGTTTTATTTTTTGTTTGCTTTAATTCTTAATTACTAAGACAAGGCATAAACCAGCAACTGTAAAGCATTTGACATTCGATAATGTGCCAGTATTTCCTCTTATATTATGGCATGTCAGTGGCTGAGTGCACATTACCAGGTTTTGCCCACATTAGGCAGGTTTATTTACAGAGGTGCCTCCACAAAGTTTTTAAATGAACTGGCCAGATGTATGTCATTAACTGAACAAATGACACTCCACTGCTTGTTTCTGTCCCACCTTGTTGGTTGTGACGCTGTCCCACACTATGAGTTTTCCATCCTGTGAGGCGCTGACACACAGCCTGGTGCAAAGAAGAAATACACACAGATGAGACCAAGAAAAGTCGGCTCAAAAGTTAATTTGCCCAAGCTGTTTGAATAAATATTTGTTTTTGCATCTAATGCACCGTCCTACGCTCGTTCTGCATACTGTATATTGGCCCTCTTTACTCTGATTTATCTTAATAAATTTAACAGATATCAGTTCTATTTTCTCCCAGGTATAGCACATGGATTTGTGTACAGTGTTGCATGTTTTTACTTTGAGTCGGTGGACCAGTGCATAGCATAGATCTTGGCAAGGTGACCCCTTAGCGTTTTCCTGGTCTTCATCTGGATACGCCCCACCACAGTGATCCCGGCTGCCGCCTCCTGCAGTGTGGAGTCCTGCACCGCCTTACGGGCTGCCTGTGAAGCAAATACACCCAAAACAAACCGATGACTTCACTCTAACCCTAATGGAGAAAGCAAACCAAATTTATATGTTTTATTTTCATGTGATTTCCACCCCACAACTCATCACACAGGAGAAACAAGTGGTCGCACGGTCTATTCAATTTTGGAAGATTTTCCCACATGTTTTTGGATTTTTATTATACATTATGATTTCCACATGTAAAATATATGTTTCCAATGTTATTACATGATCTAATTTCCCCATATGGAAGGTTTTTACATGTGTTTTACATGTTACTACACAATATAATTTCCACATTTCAAACACACATTATGTGTGTCCAAATTTCCTATGGGTTTTATTTTTCCACATGTGAAATGCGTTCAGAAAAAAAAATTACATTTTTATATTATGTTATATTATATGTTTCACATGTTACAACATAACATGATTTCCACATGTGAATGACACTATCCATATTGATGAATTTCTCATGGGATTTCGACATAGCGTGAGAAGTGAAATTTCATATCTGTTCACATATGTTTTTACAAGTGTTTTTTTCAGTATGGGCAGGCATCATCTACAGAACAGGGATGAATAAAGTTTATTTATGACAAAAGCATGATGACTCATCCAGATAATCCCAATACGTGCAATAAACAGTGCTTTTTCTTTATTTTTGATAGAGTAGAAGAAGCTACTCACAGTGATCTGGTCTTTGAGACTTTCTGCCTCCTTTCGCAGCTGCTCCATTTCACCCATGGTGATGATTATGAGCAAATGTCACCAGTGGATGCAGAGAAAGATGTCCTAAAATAAAGAACGTGAGAAAAACATAATGAAACTTGAGTTATGTAAAAAAAAATCTTTAAAAAATAATTCACACCCTTATTTAATCTGCCTGTGCTGTATCTTCATGCTGGAATTGAACCTGCACCTACCTGAGCTTGTTAACCTCCCTTGCACGTGACTAAAAGTAAGTACTGCTTTGCAAGTCAAACGAGCCCTCGTCTGCTTTGCAAACTTTCATAAATACGCAGCAACTCGCAGAGAAACCCACAGGACACACCTTCACATGAAAGTAAGTGCACACCCACACACACAGGAACCAAAACACGCACACGAGGAGGCAAACATGACATTAACGACTGAAAGTTTGTTCTTCCAGAAGATGCAACACATCCTCACCCTGAAGGTACACACAAAACCTGTATGTCCTGTAATAATGTCAGACGTGCATCAGTTCCTTCAGACTGAAACATAGTCACAACACTGAGGCTGTGCCGTTTACCGCTCTGCTGAGCTCTCACTTAGTATTGATGGCTTTTAAATTTTGGTAATGTCGTGATTAAAAACGGCAGCAAATCAATCGCCTAATGGCCAAACTCATACAGTGTGAGAAATGCAATCAGCAAACAAGTGCAGAGGTAATCACAGATTTTAAAATGGAGTATTTCAAAGCAAAGAAGATGATAAACTAAAATAGCAAATTACTTTTCCTGTAAATCAGTAAGTAATCAGGATGTATGTTCTTAATTTGTCTTACCTTAAAACTGATAGAAGGGATTGCTTGCCTTGATTTTATCCTATGTGCGCAGGCTGCAATCTCTGACTCGCTCTTTTCACTATTTGAATGAGTGTCCTTGTCAAAAAACATGGCCAAGTGGATTTGCCTTAAATTTGTTTAAAGTAAAAAAGGAGGGGAAGGGGGTAAAGGAGTGAAAGACTCTAAATGAAAGAGATCTCATTTATTTGGTCACCTTTTGACCCGCTGAAATAAAAACACTTAAACACTAAAGAAAAACCAGTCAGCTTCTTTAGGCTGCTGATGTTCCTAAAGATAAAAACTGGGGGATTTCACCCCCTTTGTTTTGGATGTGAAAGTGTGCTTGCCCTTTTGTCAACCTGTTCCTGGCATTCTGTCATTGTTCCATGTGATTAAATGGCCACTGGATGGTGAAGGGCTTTAATGCAGTCACATCAGGGTGGCAAGGGAGGGAGGCTAAGAGGTGAAGCATGAGAGCGACCCTTTTTTCTTTTTAAATCCAACAGGGTTGAGATTTTAAGGGAAGCCTTTTGAATCAAATCTGCTCTCATCCGATTATTGACTGCTCTTTACATCTGGATAAGAGACAGAGAAAGGGATGGGGGAGAGGATAGTGGGATGAGACCAGGCAGATGGAGGAGGTGGAATGGGACAAAGAAAGAGATGATCGGAATGGGAACTGGAGAAAGATGGGCCTGTCGATCTATTGTTTGCATATTTACCCCATAACCAGTTAAGATCAGAAAGTGAGGATTTTATTGCAGTAATTTCTGAAAAGAATGTGGAAAATTACAGTAATGAATGATATGTTATTTTGAGTTAAATTCTGACTGCTGTAGTTTTTTTTCAGTCAACTGCCTCCAAGAGTTTTACAATATAAATAAGTGTGTGTGCGTGTGTGTGTGTGTATGTGTGCATTAGCAAATGCTATCAACCAATTTATTTCTGCTTTATCTCTGCTTTTTAAGGAATCCTACAAGATTATCTGTTCCTTTTAATACCACTATAATATTTGCCTCACATGTAAAACTCTTTGTTTTATCTGCCACAAAAGATCAACACGCAAATATTTTCATTGAGTTTGTTGCAATATTATAGTGTCATCAGCATAAAAGATAACATTTTAACAAAACAAGAAGAAACTAATTGTTAAATCATGTTGATATTCTGGAATGTCACATTTGAAAGCTTTTACACTTAAGAAAGAAGGGTGAGCATAAAAAAACAATGCAACAAAACAAAAACTATCAAATTTATAGATTTATAATTTAAGAACTAATTGATAAATGTGATTTCAGCCTTTCGGTCCACTTTTATCTAATCCTGGTCAGTGAAACAAAGTCTGAAGTACAACTGCAACACATGATCGTCTGCTCACCAATCGACTCTCTGGATCTTTAGCTGCTCTTCCTCCAGCGATCCACTTCAGGTCGTTGTCATAAGTTCAGCACACTTTTTCCTAAGCTCTGTCACTTTTTGGTGTCACACACACAGCGCGATGCTTCTCACTCGGTTCGCTGCTCCTATGAGGAAAAGATGAGGAGTGCAGGGATGAAGGGAGATCAGCGATGAGGGGATAAAACCTAGGATGGACAGAAAAGAGGGGTAGGGCGGGGGGGAGTGTGGAGGGGAGGTAGAAGAGGCAGAAAAAACAGTGAGGGAAACCAAACAAGGTGTAAAGCATGGATGTGGGGGGTCACAGGACTTGAGCAGGGGTGAATTTGAGTCAAAAATACAGAGATGGAAATCATAGTGGGGAGGGAGAAGGAGAATAGATAGCAGACCTGGGAACATGGCTATTTATGGTGGTTAGGTGGTCATCAGTAGATCCATGACAGCCAGGGATGTGTGTTTTGTAAACCTGAATTCAAGCTAATATTAGAAAGTCGGTGGACGAGAGGAAGATCCGCGGAACAGAGACCAGACTGGGAGGAATAATATAAGAAATAACTGCAGCACAGAAAAAGTTTACATGGTTTATGATTACTGTGCAAACAGAACAACCAAGCAAGTACACACACCCTGAGCTAACTGTTCCTGTAGCTCCCTCATAAAGTACTTTATGTTGTTGTGTTGTTAGAAGGTTAGAGCTGTGACAATTTTAGATATGGGCAATATGACTCGCAGTCCAGGGTGCCATTGTGTCGGGAGGCAGCTAGAAAAAAAATATTTTCTATTGCTTATTGTCATGTCCACTAGAAAAAAGAGAAGTAGGCACAGAGTAAAGGAGCTATAGCAAATCCTTTCTTCAAATTCAGTAATTTAGATATTCCATGATTACTAAGCATTTTATTACAATTACCACTTTTAAGCTTTTGGCATTTGAGTTAAATTGGGGCACACCTGTGGCCTCCTTAAACACACTGCTTCCTTGTGTGACATCATGGAAAAATCTAAAGAAATCCAGCAAAATATCAGGAAGAGAATCCCTGGTTCAGACGCCTGAAGGTGCCACAATCATCTGTTCAACCAATTATATGTGAGTATAAACAGCACGGCAATCTCCAGCCACAATGCCACTTAACAAGAAGATGAGTCTGTGCTCCAAAAGCATTAAAGCAAAAGACCTTGTGAAGACGTTGGCTGAAGCTGCTAAGAGAGAGTCATTAACCTCAGTGAATTAAGTTCATGGCCACTAAGCGAGGAAGCCATTGCTCCAAAAGCAATGTGAAAAACCAGATTGCAGCTTCTAAATGCAATAACGGACAAAAGGATACTTTTTGGAGACGTGCCCTGTGATCTGATGAAACTGAAAGAAAATGAAGTGTTTGGCCATAATGGCCATTGTTACATCTGGAGGAAAAAGGTGGAAGCTTGCAAGCGAACCTAACTGCGAAGTACAGGGGTGGCTAATGCTCATGCTGTGTGGATGTTTTGCTGTACGAGGGACTGGAGCACTTCACAAAATAGACGACATCAAGTGAAAATATTGAAGCAACAACCCACTTCAGCCAGGAAATTAAGGATTTGCCACAAATAGGTGTTCCAAATTGACAGTGACTATAAGCATACCACCAAATTACTTACAAAGTGGCTCGTGGACACTGGGGTCTCTTTTAAAAGCCAGTTAAAAACATTTCCTTTTAAATCTGCTTTTTTATACATTCTCCCTTTTTTATGCATCATTGCCTTTTGTGAAGCACTTGGTGATTTTATATCTTAAAAGGTGCTACATAAATTAAGGTTTACTTACTTTACTTACGTACTGTATAGATGACCACTATTTTGGCCACTTCGTTTAGAAGTGGCAGAACCACAACTGGATCAAAGTAAAATTTTCTAGCTTCCCCTACATATTTATTGCAAGCTACTGGTCTTTTGTTTTTCTACCAATTGGTGTTATATGACCAACTTATGATGTTTGCTCTGATTTTTAATTAGGATCAAATTGCACTTAAAATGATATTAATGAAGTGTAACTATTTAATTTGATTATATTGGAATGACCTGAATTTATATGAATGTGGACAGAATTGGATTCTAGGTAATTGGATATGAATTGGACCTGTTCATCTTGAAATTGTCTGTCCAATGTAATGCCTCATAAGGGTAGCACCATATTAGGTAGTAGGAAGGATTCTTCTGCTTTGCTTTAAAATAGTAATTTTCTATTTCTGATCAGACATTAAAACAAAACAAACTCATAAAACATGACAAAAGTTGTCAGAGAGGGTGCTCTTCACAGCTGCTGCACATTACCTAACCGCCTAAATCACCTGTAGTAGTTATGAAACAGCTTGGCTTGCATCCATTTTGTGAAATGGCAGATTCAGGCAGGTGTTTAACTCTCTGAGAGCAGTAACCACATTTTCTCCTGCAGATTTAAGCTAAAAACTTTAAATCAGCTCTGAAGTTCCCAAAAACCCTTTCAATAGTATGTTTGACCTCTTCATCATGGACACCCTGCTGCTTGGAAAGTCTGTTTCACAGTAACCATTTACTCAGGAGGCTATATTGCAAATTGCTTTTTGTCACCGTTCTGCTTAACAAAGCATACTTATTTATAGCTCTGTTGGTACACTCAGAAAGTAAAAGTATCATTTCTTTGTAAGACTTGTGGACCATCTTGATATTATTCCCATTTTTTTTGTTTTCAACATGCAGGCTAATGCGTCCAAAATAAGAGATGTTTAGAGCTGTCTCATGTTGGGTTTAATCAAACGTTCAGGACTGCTTGAACCTTTTATACATTTTGCTGTAAATTGAATGATTGACTGTTCTGTACTTTCTTGCGTTTCAGGCAGCAGGTTTACTTGTAGTTCCTGGGGGCGTAAGAGTAAAATGGGTTTCCAATACAGCTCCCAGTTTATCCTTTCTAATTTTAATGCTTAAAACTTTCATTTTTAATAAAACTTATAGTTATGGTGGCTCAGGGTGTCCAGGGCTATCTTGGAAATGATGCTGCTGTATTCTTAGGTTGTCGGAGAATCAGCTTACCTCATTCTGCTGTTTTTACTCGCTTCACTCTCCATTATCCAATTATTTCCAGTCAGAGTTAAGAAAGTTCACAGGGCCCAGTGTGTCTGTCTGTCTCTGAGTGTCTTTCCTGTCCGCTGGTCCACACAGATGATGGCCATAAATCCTGGGCCTGGTTCTGCTGGAGGCTTATTCCTGTTAAAAGAGGGGGTTGTCCCTCTCTGCTATCACTCTCTACTTGTTCAGGATGAGAGATGAGGACTGAAGGAAAAATTGAATGGAATGTGTTGGTTTCATTACAGTCGCATCTTTTTACTAATTAGAATTTTATTGTGAAATGAAATGGGCTGCGAATCGGACCTACTAAACTTGTAATGGTTTTTGTGATGACCTTCATTGAGAACTGGTGCTGTTTATATTAACTTGTCATTCTAAATTGTGAGTATAAGCCCAGGTTTTAAAATTAAGGATTAAAACTGTTAAATGGGTTAGCACAGGTATTGTGTCTCCAATATCATAAGATTTCCTATAAACAAAGACAGAGAAATGAAAATATATCTGGAAGTTGAACTTGTATCACTATAAAGTTACCAAAGGATACCAGACATCTCAGAAACTGTGTTCAGCGTTTTTATCTGCCATGTTTTGCAAGCTTGTGGTTCCTTTTAGGTTCCTTTTTTCACTGTGACATTTTAGTCACCATTTTGTTGTTTTATAATATATTGAACAAACCAAAAACTTAATGGGCCCTAGATTTTTTAAAGCAGTTACTTTCATATGAATTTGGGGTTTCCAAAACAATTTTGACATACATACATTCAAATAACTGTTTTTTGTAAATTAGATATACCTGCCTGGAAATTTTCACCTAAGAACACAGATGGTGCATTCAAAGAACAGTAAAATAAAATGTTCTCACTATGAATTAAATGGATCAAATATAAATGTATTATTTTTTTTCAGCCAAAGAATGAGACTAGTAAACACAAACACTGTGCCAAAAAACACAGTGGACACACATGGACTCTTTGCTTGCACACTTTGTCCATATATCCATATCTGGAGCAGAATAAAAAAGGGGCCTTTTTGGTTAATTTTGGGGTTCCACCTACTTTTGGGTTTTTATTTTTTAAACGAGGATAAAAAGGGGGGGTTTTAAAAGGGGGCCCCCCCCGGGGGGGGGCAGTGGGGGGGCCCCCCCTTTTTAAAAGGGGGGTTTTGGGGGAAAAGGGGGGGGGCCGGGGAAAAAAAAAAAAAAAAATTTTTTTTAAAAGGGGGGGCCCCCCAAACCGGTTAAAAAAAAACAGAAGCAAAAGGAAAATTTTTTTTTTGGGGGCCCCCCCCCCCCCCCCCCCCCCCCCCCCCCCCCCCCCCCCCCCCCCCCCCCCCCCCCCCCCCCCCCCCCCAAACCCCCCCCCCCCCCCCCCCCCCCCCCCCCCCCCCCCCCCCAAAAAACCCCCCCCCCCCCCCCCCCCCCCCCCCCCCCCCCCCCCCCCCCCCCCCCCCCCCCCCCCCCCCCCCCCCCCCCCCCCCCCCCCCCCCCCCCCCCCCCCCCCCCCCCAAAAAACCCCCCCCCCCCCCCCCCCCCCCCCCCCCCCCCCCCCCCCCCCCCCCCCCCCCCCCCCCCCCCCCCCCCCCCCCCCCCCCCCCCCCCCCCCCCCCCCCCCACCCCCCCCCCCCCCCCCCCCCCCCCCCCCCCCCCAAAAAACCCCCCCCCCCCCCCCCCCCCCCCCCCCCCCCCCCCCAAACCCCCCCCCCCCCCCCCCCGGCCCCCAAAAAAACCCCCCCCCCCCCCCCCCCCCCCCCCCCCCCAAAAAAAAAATTTTTTAAAAAAATTTTTTTTTTTTAAAAAAAAAAAAAAATTTAAAAAAATTTTTTTTTTAAAAAGGGGCCAAAAAAAAAAACCAAAAATTTTTTTTAAAAAATTTTTTTTTTTTTTAAAAAATTTTTAAATTGGGGGAAAAAACCCCGGAAAATTTTTTGGAAAAAACCGGAAAAAATATTTTTTCCCCCCAAAAAACAACTTTTTTTTAAAATTTTTTTTTTTTTGGGTTTTTTTTTTTCCCTTTTTTTTTTTTTTAGATTTAAAAAAAAAAAACCAAAATTTTAAAATTTCCCCCCTTTTTTCCCCAAAATTTTTAAAAAAAGGGGGGGCCTTTTTGAAAAATTTTTAAAAAAATTTATAGTGGGTTTAGTGGTCTCCAATGTTAGTTATATGTTTATAGATAGAAAGGAACAACACCTAAATTTAAATGTAGCTACCTGCTTTTCCTTCTTCTCTTAATAAGTGACTTCAAGATAAGTTTGGACAAGCGTTATATGCAACATTTTCTAAAGATTGTGAACAGTCCTCTGCATGATTCTTTATTCTGTCTTTAGTTTTTTCTGTTCAAAGTTTTATCAAAGTCAGGAACTTTACTGGTGCACATTCAAACAGAAAAGAAATGATGTTTAATAGCTCATTTAGTACCTCTGACATATTTAAAACGTGTCGAAGAAATCTGTGAATAAAAGTGTTAATACAAATCTTCCTTTTACAAAATTCAATACTTTTCCAGAGTCAGATTTCTAGATTGTTCTGACAAAGCTAATTTGGCAGTCATTTCTGGGCATATTTGTTGCTTTTTAGCATTTAGACTTAATTAAGTTCTGTTTCCAATAATAAAATACCTAGAAAACCTAAATTAAAATACATATTATTTAAAAGTTTTTTTTTGTCTGTAAACAATTTATCTGTAAACCTTTTTGTTTATAAAAATTCCAAAAGATTGGAGTTTCAGTGCTGTTTTGTTGTTTTTTTAAATGAATCTGCATTTATCTGCGGATTCTGTCAGTAACTCAAAAAGCAAAGCAATTAATGCATTGGAAAAAAACACGTAAGTTAATGGCATTATATTTTTTCACCCAAATGCATTTTTTTCAACTTTTCCAAACTCAAGTTTTAAATTTTTTCAGCCTGTCATGTCCTGTTGCTCTTTGTTTTTGTCACCTTGTGTGAGTTTTGTATTTACTGTAGATTCTTCCATCCATCATCCCTCCATCCACCCATTTCTCAATCCATCCCTCCATCCATGGAGGGAGGGATGGATGGATGGAAGGACAGACAGGTTATGAAAAAAGTCTGAAAAAATTAATATTTTCTATTCTGTTTTGTTTTTTCCATATTTATCCATAATGGGAAAATGCTTAAATCAAATTTCTTACTTTTCAATGATGCGTAGGAACCCTGTAATTATAAATAAATAAACCTTTTTTATAATAAAATTTTTATCCTGACCAGAGAGACTTTTAAAAGACTGCATGACCAAACCTCATGTTTATGATAAATCTAACTCTCCACATCTAAAAAAAATGCATCACCCAGGTGAACCAGTTCATCTAGAGACAACCAATAGGAACTCGAGATGTTGTGGAAGGGAGTGATCCTGTCAGCTCACTACTCTCATCACTCTGCTTAATGACAACAGGAAGCTGTGATTTGAGTTTATATAACTTGGCAGCCAGACTTTACGTAATTTCTGCTAACAGTCCAAACAATGGAAAGACGTCTGGATGCAGCTGTGAATTTCATGCTTTTCAGGCATGGTTGTAATCATCACACCAAACGGTAGTGGTGCTTAATGACAGCTGCTTCAGAGGATATTAACACAGACTTTTTGGGGGCTGCATCATATGGCGAGGAATAGAAGAGGTTAAAACTACATTAAGTCGACCTAAATCTGTGATGGATTACACCACAGGGGGAGTGAGAGTGTTAATATGGGCCATAAACAGTGCCTGGTTTTAATGCACAATATGAAAGCAGCAAATGGGAAGCTGCTGCAAAGAGATACTGGTTGTAATGGGTAGGATAAGATGGCATTGGGTGGGCTGGCTGTCACACCATTGGGTGTGTATGATTAAGTGCTCTCTCCTTGGATTAATATTCCATATTCTAAATGGGAGACTTTTTAAGCTTCATAAACAAATGCACTCATTTATGAGGGATTAACAGTAATCTCTCTATTTCTATCCTTTTTTTTTACCCTTGCTCACCTCTCTCTCTAACAGTTTGCTCCTCTTCCTCTGTTAGTATCTGAGACTAACGTGTGTCATACTCAAGTCAGTGGCTGTTAAACTATTCCTCAAATTCAAAGCAGAACAAAACCTGCAGCCCGTCACAGAGCCTAAGAGGTAAATCGCTTAGCAAATCTTGCAGCCTGGCCTTACTTTACCTCCCCTTTTTAACCTCACTCTATGTCACTAATCCTCTTTCTGAGGCAGCACATGTGTGCATTTGGCATGTGGCACTCATGCTTCACTGGTAAAGAGTCACATTTAATGCACATAATATTCTTTTCTTTTTTCAAAGCCAGTGATTGGTCAGAAAAGCATCTGGAACAAAAGTACAGACTGACATCACAGAGATGAGAGAAAACAGTTTCCCCTCACTTAAAGTATAAATAAAGCACACATTAAAAACAACATAAAACTGAAAATGATGCACAACAGGAGTGAGATGCTTGGATGGAAACTGTATGGGATGGTAGGCATGCAAATAAATTCCAGTTACAGTCTTTAGCGCCTTTTCTGACTGTCACAGCTCATCCTTGCTCTCCATCACTATATTTCTCCCTCTGCTCCTTTCTTTAGTAGCGTGGCTCCGAGCGTTCCGGCCAGCGATGGCGCTGCCTTCCTTATCCTCCTCTTCCTTGTTCTTTTTCAAAACGCCCTGTCCATCAGCAGCCCACAAGGACTCTGCTTCCTCTCGCTCCTGCAGCAGGGATGCAAAATAAATCAAAATGCTGATTTCCTGCTGGAAACTGATTTGGAAAGCAAATTTGGACGGGGGTTTCAAAATCAAAGATTTTGTTCCTGGTTTTTAAATGATAAGAGTCTTGCTGATGTGTTGGTGAGCAGGAGTCAGTGTGTAGTTGACGAAACTGAACTTACATTGCTTGCAAAAGTTGTTATATCTCTCGAACCTTTTAATGTACTGTCACTATACATCCGAAAACCTCAATGCGTTCTCTTGTGTTTTTTGTGATCAACCAACAAAGAATACTGCATCAGGTTACAGTGGAAAAGAATGGTACGAAGATTTTCAGCTGTTCTGTGTAGGCCTCTGAGGTTTGTCAGAGAACATAAGTGAACAAACACCATCAACAAGGAACACAGCAGATGGGTCAAGAAGAAAGTGATGGAGACGTTTAAAGCAGGGTTGGGTTATAAAACATTCTTCCAAACTTTGAACACATTTGTAAATTGATCAAGACATAGATACAAATCTAAACTGACAGGTTGGACAAGGAGAGCCTCAATCAGGGGGGCAAAATTGTTGAATTGTTTAAAGAAAGCCACAAGAAGTCCCTTCTGCAGTCCCCACCAGCCATGTAGGGAGCAGGGCAAACATGTGGAAGAACGTGCTTGGGTCGATCAGACCAAAACTGATGTTTTTAGCTTACATGCAAAGTTTATAGTAAAACATGGAGGTGGCAGCCTTGTGCTCTGGGGATGCTTTTTTATGCAAGGAATGGTGGTCAGAGTTGGTGTAGAGATAGACGGAGGTAAATGAAGAGCAACCTTTGATAAATGAAACTGTTATGTGCTGAAAAAGACTTGAGACCAAATGGATGTAGGTTAAGTAGATAAAAGCCTATTGTGTTAGAATGTCCTAGTCAAAGTCCAGACCTAATTTGACTGAGAATCTGTGGCCAGACTTGCAAATTGATGTATAAAGAGGTATCCAGTCTTACTGAGCTTCAGCTGTTTTGCAAAGACCAACAGGTAAAAATGTTACTCTTTAGATGTGAAACCTGGTAGAGACAAACACTATACTGCCAAAAAATATTTGCCTGTTTACTTTTACATGTACATGAACTCTGATGACATCCAATTCTTTATCTATAAGATCCAGTTTGCCGATAGACCCACCGCTCCCAGCATTAGCACCTTTAACTATTTTGTAAACATCTTCCACAAGGTTTAGGATTGTGTTCATATTTAGACGAGACAACCAAAATTGCAGCCTCTGCTCTAATTCATCCCAAGGTGTTCAAGAAGGTTGAGGTCAGGACCCTGTGCCGGGTCAAGTCAAGTTTCTCCACACCAAACTTTATACACCTGCCGCTATGGAAGTGATTGTAACACCAGAATTCATTCATATAATGGTGTGACCCAATACAGTGTATGACTTGCACTGAATAGTGTTTCTACCAAGTGTCAATTCAGTGGGGCTAAATACAAATGCAGGCCACACTTTTCAGATGTTTATTAGTAAAAGAAATCTGAAAACCATATATAGTTTTTCCTTTTCTTCAAAATAATGCATTACTTTGTGTGATCAGATAAAAGATCTTTAGAATATAATAAAGTTTGTGGCTGTACCATGACACAGCTTCCTTAATATTATGATTCTGTAAAATTACTAAATGTTAACAAAAGGTGTGGAAACAATGCCTCCTAAATGGTTCACCTTTTCCAACTATCGATATGAAGACTGGGCCACAGAACACGCTCAGTAAATGGCCATCAACATGCAAAACGAGCAACAGATTTGCATTGTGTTCGAGCTGCTCCGATTATCTAACACCAGAGTCACGACAGCAGCAAACAAAGCAGGTCTGACCTAAGTGGGGAGGAGGTCAAGTCTATGTGACATCTCAGTGCTCACCATGTCCCTGTAGAGCTTCTCCTTTGTGAACCACAGTGCCAGAGCGCAGCGTCGGCCCCTCATCACAGCAGTAACACCATGAGGGTTCACTGGTCCGGATGAAAAGCCCACCAGTCGACCACAGCTGGGCTTAACTCGGGCCTGCAGACAAGAATAAGGGCAGAGAAGTCCGGCATTTAACGTGTCATTAAAAATGATAAACTGCATATTTTACAATCAGCAGAAAAGTGACTCACTGTAACTGTTTTGGCATCTCTTTTAGTGAAGAACAACTCTCCTCCATCAAAGTTATCGTTCAGGTAGAGAATGGCACTGTTGGATAAATAAACATATTCCTTGTTTTTCCCACATAAAGGGAGAATTTATTGTATTTTATTAGATTGAAGATATTAATTTCAGACAGTTGAGTAATGCAGTGTTATGCAGTAAACATAATCCTATTTGAAAACTAAATTGTTTAAAGTAGGGGGGTCCAAAGTGTGGCCCAGGGGCCTTTTGTGGCTCTTGGAATAATTTTGTGCGGCCACCATCCGCAGTTCAAGAATGGTACAAGTTTGGACATCCGGCAAATGGAGCTGATGCTGATGGACACTTGTTATTATTATCTTTTATTAGCCATGTTTGTTCTGCTTCTTTTTAATATCGTAGTAAGTAGAGGCAAAAAATCCATCAACTTTTACTCAAAACAGACTTGGGCACACCTGCTCATTAAACCTGGCTAAATATAGCAAGGGGTTTCTCAAAAAGGGAATAGACTAAAACATTTTAAGCAAACATTCAACCCAAAAAGTTAAGAAACTCTACATGTTTTTTTTACTAAGGCAAATGTCTAATGATTTGTTCTTTTCTTCTTTGTGTAATTTATTGCTGAGCAGGTAAAAATTATTTAAATGTACCTGAGGTCTCTGTGTATGAACGCGGGTGGTTCCCTCCAACACTGTTTGGTTTCAGGCTCAAGAAGACAGTTATCAACATGGACAGGGTGAGACAGATCCATCCTGCCCTCCTGGTCATCTGAAAGGAAAAGGAAATTTCACAAAATAATAGACATTGCAGAACCAGCACAACTCATCCCATTTTTACCCCATTTTACGGGGTAACTTTGCTTTTTCATTTTAAATAGGGTTGTCCTGGTCCGGTCCCAGGTATTGGCTTAAGATCCAGGCCTTTTTAAATCATACGTAGGGATCCCAGTACCTAAAGTAAGCAGGTCTACTGTCTGTTTATTATGTCTGTTGTCGAGGGAATCTTGTGGCGTTTAATTTTTCCTCCACGGTTTAATAATCATGGCCTATTTTTGTCTGTCTGCACTGCTTACAAAGATTCTGGTACGTTTGCAGCGGTGAAATACTTTTTCTATTTACAGATGATGGACTGAGCAGAGGTTTTTGAGATGTTCAAAGCTTCTCCACAGCTTTCTCTCTGACCTGTCTGCTTTGTTCATTGGTCTTCATGATGCTGTTAATTCACTAATGTTCTCTCAAAAACCTTCTGAGGCCTTCGGAGAACAGCTGAATTTATGCTGAGATTCATTTACATACAGCCGGACTGTGTGTACTAGGTTTACTTCTGAAGGCAACTGGTTGCACTGGATTTTTTTTAAGGGTTGTCAGACTAGAGAAGCAACTTTTTATGTTTTCCAAAAATAAATTTCTCTTCACTTTACAGTGATGAGCTACTTTTTGATGGTCTATCCCATAAAATCTTGGTGAAACACATTGAAACTTGTTTTTGAACATGCTGACGTTGCAACTTTTTGGAAATTAATCTGCAAAAGCTGATGATGTATCAGCTTCTTGAAGCAGTATTACACTTCCCAGTGGAGTATTTAACCTGACTTTAAATAAAAGACCAAATATTTTGGAACAGGCATTGGGGTATCACTGGGAAATAGGATTTGGTTGTAAGTTCACTGTGGTAAAATTAAAATGTAACTGATCTAGGAAATAAAAGAGTTGAATCTGTTATTACCTGTAGTGCTGCTGCGACACACCAGGTGTGTGAAGGAGATGAAAAGCCCTGAGGGGCTCCTGAAGTAGGAGTGCAGCAGCGTTCTCACTCTCTCCCCCAGCTCATGTAACAACCTGGTATCTGACTGGTTCACCAGTCCTTCCTGAGACAGCTGTAACACAAACAGCAGGAAGGTTTAAGAGATTTCATCCAGAAAAGATGTCCTATTCCTGCTCATATCATCTCCTTTCCACACACCTTTACAGCCCTGAGGACAGTAAGACCCTCAAATGTCTCATGAGGTGTGTGTGGAGACCGGCGTCCTCTGTAACCATCTCCAACAGACGCCGCAACCTATAAAAACCCAACATGCAATGAAGTGGGTTCCGTTGTGTTCAAGAGACACTGCCATTTTATTATGGAAACCTACAGTTGCTAACTGCAGTATTTTATCACACTCCTTCTCCGTCATGACCCCATCAAGGACGACTCGATTGGTCCCGTTCAGAGCCTCATCATCCATTGTTATAGTCACACCCACCTGGGGGACTGGGCCCCCTGTTGAGATGAAGAAGAATAAAGGATGAGACAAAAAAAATTCAAAGCCATGAGACTATGGAACAATTGCCTTACCTGCATAAAACCCGCTGTCATCTACTTCTTCAAGCTGATCCCCTTCATTTATTTTCTCATTTATTTTCTGTTTTTCAGCTCTGTCGGGAAGCAAACACGCAGAGTTAACCTTTCATATTTTATCCGGTTTTGAGTGAATTTTGCCTCAATTAGTCTCACCTCCAGTTTTCTCTGACAGATGCAGGTACAACATCCTCTGGTGTCCAAAGATCCTACAAACAAAGTAATAGATAAACTGAGCAAACATATCTTTACAGCATTTAATCTTGGCATTCGGCAACAGTGCTTACCGGGTCAGTAAAATTAAAGTTAAGGTTCTCCACACCAAAATACAACAGCTTCTTCTCCTGCAACGACTGATTAATATATTTGACGATTTCCTGAATGAAAACACAAACACAAACTTGGTCAAACATGACTATTTAGATGAATGTGAAACAATTTAGAGCATGGTTGCAATAACTAAACTCTGGTCTCGGCTTTCCTTCATCTCTTTAGATAAACACCCAAACAAGCATTTATAGAGTCATGCAGAAGGATTCGTATCTGTTGAACTTTTTCACATGTTGTCTTGTTACAACTACAAACTTTTATGTGATTCAGCGTTTTTCAACTTTTTTTAAATTAAAAATCAGAAGTGTGTCATGCATTTGTATTTGCCCACATTTTTTCTGCCATTGAGACTTGTTATGAGTTTCTTTCAACATTGCCACACTCTTTCTACTTTCAGATGATGGACTGAACAGAGCTCTATGAGATTTTTAAATGTTGGGATACTGTTTCTTAACCTAACCTTGCTTTAAAGTTCTCCACAACTTTCTCCATAATCCTTTCTGGTCTTCCTTGGTGTTTATGATGTTTTTTGTTCACTAATGTTCTCTAACAAACCTCTGGTAAACAACTGGATTTATACTGAGATTAAATTACACACAGTTTACTAATTAGATCACTTTTGATGCCCATTGGTTGTACTGAATTTAATTAAGGGTGATCATAGTAAGAAGGGCTTAATGGATATTAATGCTCTTCTTTTCACTTTTTTATTTGAAAAACATTTTGAAAATCAAGCATCATTTTACTTCATAATTATGCACTGCTCTGTGTTTTTTATCACCTAAAGTCCACATAAAATTCATGAAAGTCTGTGGTGGAACCATGATAAAATGTGAACAGGCAGTATTCGTAAACCTTCAGATTTGGATCATCTGACAATAAACAGCCTCTAGAGCTTCACCTGAGCAGGCTGCATGCCATGTGACTCCGCATCCTCCCCTAGTGTCTCATAGTAGAGCTGCAGGTTGTCTAAGGAGTCTTTGTCAGAGGGGTAAAACAACAGAAAAGAGCGAAGTGTCTGCAGTGCTCCACTCACATCACCAGCTGTTGGAAAACAAGAATCAAGCAATAAACAGACAATAGTGCAAAATGAAATTGTATTTGCCTTAGTGAGCAAAACCTCACATTTAAACTGTGCAATGTGCAGATGCTCAAGCTGTGTCTGCAAGAAGTCCTCCTGAGCAGAAATCCGTCCAGGTCGTGTGGCGACCTGAGTCACACAGGACTGCCGGCATGAGAACAGGGACAGAGACAGAGCTGGACAGGCGAGACAAATTAAAGGTTATGGAGGCTAAAATATAAAAACTGAGGGCAAAAACAAGCAGGCGTGTGCATTTTATACTTTTTCTGAACATATCTGTAAAACTTTAAATGATTAGGGCCTTGCTCCTAATTACAAATGTGTATATTAGGATAAAGTCTGTATTACAAGCTGCTGGATGTAATAATGAAACACTAAAGCAAAATCACACAAAAAGACAGAATAAGAGATACTGAAATAAAGAAAATTAGAAACTTATGGTATCAACTTTTTGTGTGTGAAAAATACTGTACCTACTACATCTCTGCAATCAGCTGTACATGGTCCCTAAAGGTCCAAAATGTTATTAAAAGTCCACAGGGTAAGTGAAATGATCCATGAAGGGATAATTGATGGCCATCAGGTTGAAACGTTGTCAAACTACTACAGTAAGAGTTGAAACCATAAGGGGCATCTGTACAGCTTCCATCATTTGGGGAGCATCTTCTCCCGAACCAGATCAATAAGTACAGGTGCCCCCCAGGGATGTGTTCTATCCCCACTCCTCTTCTCCCTGTACACAAATGACTGCACCTCAGCAGACTCGTCCGTGAAACTCCTGAAATTTGCAGATGACACCACTGTCATTGGACTGATCCAGGACGGTGATGAGTCTGCATACAGACAGGAGGTGGATCGGCTGGTACACTGGTGTAGTCAGAACTGCCTGGAGCTAAACCCACTCAAGACTGTGGAGATGGTGGTGGACTTTCGGAAAACACCACCTCCATACACCCCCCTCACCATCCTCAACAACACCGTGTCGGCTGTTGGATCACTTCAGGTTCTTAGGGAACCACCATCTTTTGAGGACCTGAGATGGTCTTCACACATAGACACTGTTCGGAAGAAGGCCCAGCAGAGACTGTACTTCCTGAGGCAACTTAAGAAGTACAACCTTCCACAGGAACTGCTGGTCATCTTCTACACTGCCATCATTCAGTCTGTCCTGTCTTCATCCATCTCCGTGTTGGTTCGGTTCATCCACAAAACAGGACAGGTCCAGACTGCAACGAACAATCAGGTCTGCAGAGGGGGAATCATCAGGGCTGACCTTCCTCCATCCAGGACTTATACAGGTCAAGGGTCAGCTGCTAAAATCTCTGCAGACCCCACACACCCTGCACATAAACTGTTTAGAGTTTTTGCCCTTCAGGCCGACGCTACAGAGCGCTGTTCACAAAAACCAGCCCCACAGAGACAGTTTCCCTTCCCCAGGCTGTTTCTCTGTTGAACATTCAATAAAATACAAAACAACAGCATACAGATGTTGCAAATGCACCTTTTTATTTATATATGTGTATATTGTACATTGTAAATATGTATATTCTGTAGTGCAAAAACAAAACCAAAGAGCAAAGTGTACCGGAGTCAAATTCCTTGTTTGTATGTACAAACTTGGCAATAAAGCTGATTCTGATTCTGATTCTGATTCTGATTTACAGGAAGGAGCATGTCTCAATGCAAACGTCATTCTCTCCTCCTGTTGGAGACTCCTTTTTCAACCATTTCCTGGTTTATGCCTTTTTACTTCCTGCCAGTAAAATCTGTAGCAGATATCTATCTGGTTTCTTTACCTGTGATGGCAGGCTTCCCAGATAAATTACCTTGAAGTCCATTTTCAAGTTTATCTTCACTATCTGTTTAATTGGGCTGAACTAAACACACTTCCTTAACTGCAAAGAAGCTCGGAGGCGCCTGCACTTCGTGTGGCTCCTGAGGAAGGCAGGGCTCAGCCGGCAACCTCTCACTGTGGCATATGGAGGGCTGGTCGAGAGCATCCTCACCAGTGGCATCACAGTTTGGTATGGGAACACTACCCAGACTGAGAAGAAGGTTCTGCAGCGGGTCATAAGAGTTTCAGAGACAAATATCTAACTATGTAGGGGGAGGGCATTATAAAGGACAAAAAACATCCAGCACACACACTGCTCAGATGGAGAGACTCTGGACCTAATTTGAAACACCACAGACCAGAGAGCATTTTCACACTTTCGCCACAATCAGGCTGATAGCTGAGGACACTATTTCAGCCATTTGAATCACGGCTTCTACAAGGTCCTAGAAGCCAGATTCAAATACAGGATCGTTATGCTGCAAAGCAACAGTGCCACCAACTTCTCCACCTTGCTCCCCAGTGCCTCAAATCCAATTAAAGATGTATTCTTTCCTATTTGGTGTAAATGTGTAACACAGGTTCAAATAACTCTGGTTCATTTCTTTGGTTTATGAACCTCTTTATTCCTGAATGTCAGCCCTTCCTGATGCAACTGGGGCTCCAACCCGGGTCTCCCGTATCAAAGACCAAAGTCCAAACAAAACCATTTGAATGAACTTTGGAAAAGTTGTATAAAACCTAATTAAGACCACTTTAAAAGATTACAAGAAAGGCCGGCTGCCTGGGAGGAAAATCTAAAGAAATTAAAAAACATTATTCCAGCCTGTAATTGTTGCAGAAAAGAACCAACAAAATAAATGCAAATTTGCAGAGTACAATTTTGTTTTTTTTATCCCCCGTTTATCATCTCAAGCTTTCAGATTTACTGTAGGATCCTTTGGAGCGGGTTGTCCTTTTTTGGCACAACTGTATACAGAGATGTTAAAAGCATTTTCTCAACCATCTATAAAAGTATTGACAAAATATACTCAATAATAATTCAGCAGCCCTAGAGGAAAGTTTTCCTCCGGCTATTTTTCAGAAAAATAAAACACAAGTCTTCTCTGTTTTGTCATTTTTCGTACCTGCAGCCTTTTCGAACACGCCGTCAACTCCGTCCACTCCCCTGTCCTCGGGCAGCGTCCGTGGGGCAACCTCGCACTGCACCCTGCACTCATCTGTCTGCCACAGAGTTTCGTTCACACAAGCTTTCCATTTCTCCGTAGCCTGCTGCCAGTCAGAAGAGGCCTCGTGCTGCATGGCTGCATCATACAGGATCTGAGGGAGAGCAATACGCCTGCATTAAAACCTGAGATGCTCCTAGATTGGTAGGTACAGTTCATGTTCATACACTTACATTAAGCAACAATTATAGTAAATTTCTTAAAAATAGAAGCAGTGTTACATTTTATCCTCAATTTTGCTGCAACACTGCCTTGCAAAACCGCTTTCAGGTTTTTTTAGTTTGCCACGTCACAACCACAAACTTAATTGTCTTCATGTGATCAACAAACACAAAGTAGTGCATATCTGGAAGCATACAAATCTGAAAAGTGTGCATTTGTATTCAGTTTTCTTTACTCTGATACCCCTAAATAAAACTGAGTGTATGAAAAATAAAGGAGAAAACCTGTCCAGACCTAAATCTAGTTGAGAATTGGTGTCAAATATTGAAATTTTCAAAGCTGGTAGATATATTCCCCCTAATACTTGCAATTGAAACTGCATCAAAGGGTGTTTTTTTATTTTAAAAAAATTTGGAAAGCACATATCCTTTCTTCTTCAACTTCACAGGTAGAACACACATCTTTTTGTTTGTCCATCAAATAAAATCCCCGTAGAAATATTGATGTTTGAGGTTTTAATGTAACAAAATGACTGAAGGTTCAAAGGGTATAAATATTCTTTAATCTTTTGTGGGACATTGCACTTAAACACTGCAACCATTCAGTCTACCTGCTGTCATTAAAGTTTCAGCACACAAACCAATCTCTCATCTCTTTTTACCCAATGTTTCTCAGTCTCCCTATCCTGGAAATCATCCTCCGTCACTCCCTTCATCCGTCTGTACTTCTCTATGTTGTTCCTCATCTCCAGGTGACTCGGGTTGGCCACAAAATATGTATGAGCTGCGGATGCCGCCTTTTTCAACTTCTCCAACTGGTGCGGAGGAAGAGGAAACATCAGAAAAGCACTAGCATATTACCAGAAAATAAAGCTGTATCAACACAATTAACCTCCTAGAAGCCTGTTTCAGCTAAATATCACTGGATGTAAGCTATAGAGTCAGCAGGAGTTAAAAAAGACTAACATGTTCATAAAGCACCCAGACCTCCGAGGCTGCGCAGGGAGTAGCTCACCTTGTAGTAAGTGACTTGCAGAAAGTTGTAGGGGTTGCGAGTGTCGAATTCAAATTCTATGTCATTTGAAACGGGCAGCTGGCCTGTAGGTGTGACGGAGCGTCCGATACAGAACCTCAGACACTCAGCTCTCTGCTGAATCCAGTCCAGAGCCCAGAGGTCCCACATGCTCCCCTCCTCTGAGTCTAGTGATTCAGAAAACATTCACATCACTCACATACATCCTTGCATTTCTGTACCTGCTTAATCCTGTTCAGGGCTGGACCTGTCTCCAGTGGCTCATCAGTTATAGCTTAGCCTGAATATTATTATTGTATTTTCAACATCTGGTATTTTTTGAAACCTCCTCTGTTTGAAATTAACAAATTATATCATGATAACAGGCATCTAATTTATAACAACACTGCCTAAGACGCTGTGATGCTCTGTGAAAGCATTTTACATGATGCAGTCAGCTGGAAATTTAGAAATGTTCCTGACGTCAAACAAATGTTTCCAAGCTCTCATTTTGTCTGTTTTTATTGCTCTAAAATATTCCCACACGATGGTTTTCAGTGTTCTTTATTCATTATATCTCCTGATATTTCTATGATATATAATAGGTAAATTGCAGGTTGATTTTTAAAGTCTGCCGTGGTATAAAGGTATTTATAATGATTTCCATTTGTTGAAGCTGCTTTTAAATTTCTAACATTTTACAAAGCACTCTGACTCTAATTCAAAGCAGTAATTATTAAGCAATCATAAAACCCACGATTGATCAAATATTCAGTTGAATACATGTTCAACTTCTTTCAAAATCTGTAATGTCTTTTGTTCTTGGGAGTCACATTTTATTTGTATTGAACATTCAGAACCAGAGAATCTTATTAGCTGTTAATTTATCTACTGGATTGCAGTTTTCCACCAGTAATTGCAGTTGATCTAAGGATAAACATTCAAATGTTTCCCAAACAACTAGTCTTGAACCTACTAAAGTAAAACAAAATGCAGGTGAATATTTTCATGTTGTAACTTAATCCAAAAACTGTGTAATCAAGTAAATCTTGTCGGAATAATTCAAAACTCCCAGAAGGAAAGCTGTTTTCTTATTGCGCAAACTAGAACATGAGGGTAGGCCGTATTTCACTCTCAACTGATCTTCTGGTTAAAAGTATTGCTACTTTGTAAAACCTCTGATACACTTCTTATGACTAAAAACAGTGGTTGCAAATTATTTAACCTTAATTTTCTAACAAAAAATGTGCATATGGTTCCTCTCTTTGTCTCAGTAAAGTATTTTGAAACTTTGGAGCAAAATGGAAATAGTATGGCACAACTACAACAACCAAACAAGACATGGTCGTCCACTTAAAATGACAGGATCAGCAAGGAGAGCACTAATCACAGAAGCAACTAAGAGGTCCATTGTAACTCTGGAGGAGCTACAGGGATCCACAGCTCAGCTGGGAGAATCTGAACACAGGACAACTAATTGCTTTGAACTCCACAAACCTGGCCTTTAGGAAAGAGTGGCTGGAAAAAAGACCAGAGCATATTCTTTTAGTCCAGACCTAAATGCAACTGAAAACTGTGGCAAGACTTAAAAACTGATATTCTCCGTCCAATCTGACTGTCCTTGGGCTATTTTGAGTTGCTTTGTTAATCACATTAAATTCCAAAAAATACATTGAAGTCTGTGGTTTTAACATGATAGCGTGTGAAAAGGTTGATCAATACTTTTGCAAGCCCTGTATGACCTCAACCAGCTCCTAAACTGGGGTGACGTTAATCTGAAGAAGCTGATCAAAATTCTTACACTTTGGTAAATATTATAGTACCGAAGTACCGAAATATGTGTTGTTGTTGGATGCAGTTCGTCTATTGTTTATTTAGACTGATTATGCATACATAGGTCAGTCAGAATATATTTATTACCTCTAAACTTACCCAGTTTGTTGAGAGCCTCGGTCCCAGATGCCACACAGTCATCATGACACTGCCTGCGGGTTCTCAGCAGTGCCTCCCTGGTCTGGAGGGATTTCTCCAGCAGCTCTGCAGCTTTTGCCCACTCCCCTCCATAATAAGCGCGCACCCCGCTGTAATACAGAAAGTCATACGGCTGCAAAAGTGACAACACTTTAGATCCGCTGCCTCCAGACGCTCCTACTGTGAGGGTAGATAACGCTATGAGAAGAAAACACAACGCCACGTAGACAGTGAAGTGTTCAGAGCGCAGCGCCATGGTCCGAGAAGCAGATCCCCCCGCAGGAGAAAGAGTTAGAGGAAGAGGAGGAGTGATTGCGGATGGGTAAAGTCAATCCAGAAATAAATCCAGGGTGAGGAAAGAAAACCCCATCACTAAGTTCTTTACAGATTGTCGTTTACTTCACAAAATGCAAAAGCTGTTTGTACTGATCAAATGAATGTAATCTGGTTTGTTTTGATTTCGGTAAAGTAACAGAACATGGTTTAGGCAGTGTTTGAAACTGCAACGCTTGTGGCTAGCCGCTAGGGGGACCTGTTGACTTTACGACAACGTATGCTACCGTAATATGGGAAATAAGTGCGACGCTGCAGCTCTAATACGATTCACACAGCCTGTAATAGCAGAGCTAGTTTAAAATCTGTAATATTTACGTTTGTTAAAGCTGCCATTAAACATGGCCAATGATTAAGCTTTTCACTGGACCTGATATGGGATAATGCATCTCAAAAAGCTACAAAACTGCATCAGAAATGTTTTAAGGGATCCCCAACTGCATTCATAATTTATCTGAATTCAAAACACAGTATGATCCAGAACCTCACTGACTAGTCAAATTACTCTGTCTTGGCTGGACCATAATAGAAACTAAAATTTTTACAAATAAGCTAAAGGACTCACGGATTACGGATTGTTTTACCAGTTAATTTAATTTTAATTTCATTTGGACCTTTTCCAAAGTGGTCATGCTGACAAAAAACAAAACAAACAAAACAATCAAAAACAAAAAAATGTTAAGCAGTCTAAGTTACATAAGTTACATCTTTACATAAGATACATAAGATTCATATATTACAAACTGTATTTTTTGTACCTGTTCTAAGATGGTCTATTGGTAAAGAAACTGTCCTTTTTAAAGTAAAAATAGTCATTCCAACGGTTTTTAAACTGTAATGCAAAAACAATTTTTGAAATAATTAATGTTTAATAATATCCAAATTAGAAAAAATAAATAAAACGAAAAATCAAATAAAACAGTTTGCATTCCACGCAATCCAAAACTGATTTAGAAGGTTTTAATAAAGGAACAGTCTGCCTAAAGTCTTCCTAATGCCTAACCTGTCATCAAATGTAAATTTTATTTATTAAAATATTTATAATAACTTGCATTAGCTTAGTAATTTGTTACTTAACCTTGCTTGATGCGTTCGCAGTGTAAAGTTTTCTGAAATAACGTTGGATGTCCATACTGTGTATTACGGTAAGGAACTGGAGCCTCTCTGGTTCGGCCTTCCTTCCCTCAACAGCAGGCAGCGGCTCCTGATTCATTCAGACCAAACACACTGGAGAGACAACGGACGCTCTTTAGAACCGGGGCAAACAACCGACTGGGTGTTCAAACTCAGGACAGCAAGCGTCCCACTGAAAGGCAGAAGTAGCGATCTCGCAATGGCGGACGTTGGTGAGGTATTGATGTCAGTTTTATCCACAATTCGCGTCCCAAAGCCCGGGGACCGTGTCCACAAAGACGAATGCGCCCTGTCATTTTCCTCACCGGTGAGCTTTCTTCTTTTAAAAATCACTACCTCGGCTAACCAGAAAAATAGTGCTAGTTTTTCTAATTTATTCGTGCCATTTGCCGTAGTGTGACAAGAAAAATTCCAACACTTCTCTACTTTAAACTAGATTTCCTTGTTTTGGCTAACTAGCAGGCTAGCGTGACGCTAAGCTAGTAATGCTCTGTGATGGAAAGTTAGCTGCGCTAGCTGTGTAGCTAACTGTTATAACTGTCAAAGTAGCAAACAATCAAACTTTATTAACATGTATAACTCTGGATAAACTGCATTTAATATGAATTTGCACATAATGTCCCATACTTTAACCACTCTCTATCTTATCTTGGTTTTGTGCTCAAATTGTATCCTTAGCTGCTAAGTAGTGAAGCTTAGCAGATTGACAGGAGCTACAGCAGCGGATGCGTTGTCATCTGGATCTATTGATGTGCTTCAGTTTTACTTTCTTGTGTTACGATTTGTTGATGCGAGTTACGGGTTTTTCCTCTAATTGTGAGTATATGTTCTTTCTTCACAGGAGAGTGAAGGAGGCCTGTACGTGTGCATGAACAGTTTTCTGGGCTTTGGTAGCCAGTACGTGGACAGACACCATGCTAGGACTGGTCAGAGGGCTTACTTGCACATTACCCGGACTCGTAAGACTAAGGTAGACTTTATATATATATATATATACTCGTATTCGTACGAGGGTGGCTTGTCCTCTTCAGGTTGGAGGGGAGTTCCTGCCTCAAGTGGAGGAGTTCAAGTATCTCGGGGTCTTGTTCACGAGTGAGGGAAGAATGGAGCGGGAGATCGACAGACGGATCGGTGCGGCTGCCGCCGTAATGGGGGCGCTGTGCCGGTCCGTTGTGGTGAAGAGAGATCTGAGCCGAAAAGCGAAGCTCTCGATTTACCGGTCGGTCTACGTTCCTACCCTCACCTATGGCCATGAACTTTGGGTCATGACCGAAAGAACGAGATCCCGGATACAAGCGGCTGAAATGAGCTTCCTCTGTAGGGTGGCCGGGCACTCCCTTAGAGATAGGGTGAGGAGCTCAGCCATTCGGGAGGGGCTCGGAGTAGAGCCGCTGCTCCTCCACATCGAGAGGAGCCAGTTGAGGTGGCTCGGGTATATATACCGGATGCCTCCCAGACGCCTTCCTCAGGAGGTGTTCCAGGCACATCCCACCGGGAGGAGGCCCAGGGGACGGCCCAGGATACGCTGGAGGGACTATGTCTCTCGGCTGGCCTAGGAACGCCTTGGGCTCCCCCCGGAGGAGCTGGAGGAGGTGTCTGGGGAGAGGGACGTCTGGGCGTCTCTGCTGAGTCTGCTGCCCCCGCAACCCGGTTCCGGATAAGCGGAAGACGACGAGTACGAGTATATATATATAGATAGAGATATAAATATATAGAGATAGACAGAGATATATATATATATATATATATATATATATATATGAGAGAGAGAGAGAGAGAGAGATAGACAGATAGAGATATATATATATATAGAGAGAGAGAGAGAGATAGACAGATAGATATAGATATATATAGAGAGAGAGATATATATCTATATCTATAATGTCAGTTTTTGGCGTTTGCCTGATTTCATGTCATGATTTTTATATATTTTGCTTACAGAAAGAAGATGAAAATAACTCTGGCTCTGGACACCCACCTAAGAAAAAGCCCACTAGACTGGCAATAGGTGAGTTTTTCTGAAGGGATTTATGTTGGCATGAAGAAGTTTGAAAAGCTAGTCACAACTCCACCAGTGTGCATAGGGATGTAAGTTGAAGGAAAAAAGATTTTTCCTTCAAGGATTTTTCCTTGAAGGAATAGCGGTGAATGGCAACATGAAAATCACTGTTTGGTATTAGCTTTGGTCCCTTTCCTCCCAGACATCAGTCTGGACGAATCTTTATGCCCCAGGACTCGTTAAACATTCTCTAGCAGTCAAAGCTTCAAAATGCTACTTAACCAGATTGTTTAACAATCGTAGCTGGGAATAAGTGTACATGGACATATCTTGTATATGTTACTGATTTGAACTTAATCCAAAGTTTTTCAATGGTGTTTAGATCAGATGAACATCAGGTCAAAAGCTACAGCTCACCCATTTTAATGCAGCCTGTAATACATTTTAGGAGTGATTAGGATTAATGTTTAGCCATATAAATCTGTTCAGTTCAATTCAATTCAGTTTATTTATATAGCGCCAATTAACAACACATGTCATCTCAAGGCACTTCACAAAGTCAGGTACATACATTCCAATTAATCTTAATCATTGAACAGTGCAGTCAGATTCTGTTATTTATTCAAATTGGATAAAAAGTTTTTCTGTCTAAGGAAACCCAGCAGATTGCATCCAGTCAGTGACTTGCAGCATTCACTCCTCCCGGATGAGCATGTAGAGACAGTGGACAGTCACTGGCGTTGACTTTGCAGCAATCCCTCATACTGAGCATGCATGTAGTGACAGTGGAGAGGAAAAACTCCCTTTTAACAGGAAGAAACCTCCAGCAGAACCAGGCTCAGTGTGAGCGGCCATCTGCCACGACCGACTGGGGGTTAGAGAGAACAGAGTAGAGACACAAATAGAACAAAGAAGCACTGATCCAGGAGTACTTTCTATGGGAAGGAAAAGTAAATGTTAATGGATGTAGCTCCTTTAGTCGTTTCACCTAGAAAGAAAGAACAGATAAACTGTGAGCCAGTTTTCAAGGTTAGAGTCTGAAAGAGAGCACATAGAGTTAGTCACAATAAAAGCTCAGTCAATCGCCATGTCTAGGAGAGAGAAAGGGTTAAACACTGAAAGACAGGGCCATGTGGATCATCGGTAGAGGGTGAGCATTAAGTTGTTGCCAGCAGAAGCTTGGACGATGCCCCTCTCCAGAAAGGTGTCACTGGTAGACACTACACTAAAATCTAGTTATTTTTTGGTCTTTTAGTGATTGATTTTACAGAGTATTTTTTTCTGCATATTTAATTCACCCCACCCTGCTCTCTGTGATTGTTTTTCTACATTTATTTTTTTTATTTTTGTTGATATTTTTTAATCATTTGGTATCGTGACAGTCTCCAAACCCAAACAAAAAATGTGTCAGTCCGCTCCATGTCAGATGGCTGCAGAACGATTCGTACTGTGGATTCTGAAAGCACTCTCATTTTTACAGACATATGGCCACAAAATAAATATTAATAATAATACTTCTAAGGCCAAAGTGTGTGGTTAGGGTTGTATATAAGGAATGTAGTTTTTCTAGACTCATACCACTTGTTGAATAGGTAGATAAACTGTTTAGTGTTATTTAAGGTTTTAAACAAATCGCTGCAGTGAGTGTCAGCAGCACAGTCTAGTAGGCAGCTTCAAAACCTGCACTCAAGCATAATCGTGACTTCCATGAAGGTCTCGTTGGACCACAGAGTGAAAACCTCTGGCAGCCATGGACATGTGAAATATCTACATCAAGTGTTAGCATCATTATTGTTTCTTTTTTTCCAGGGATTGAAGGAGGTTTTGATGTGGAGCAGGAGCTATATGAGGAGGATGTGAAGGTTGTCATTTTACCAGACAAGCAGGAAGTGACCTCAGAGGACCTTGCCACAATGCCTGATGTTGTTAGAGAGCGGGTAACTTATTCTGTTGCATTAGACATTATATTGAGACACAATGACAGCTACTAAGCTCCTCTGGTCTTAAACTTTATAAGTTTTGTGGTTTTATTCTATTGAGATAGGAACATTGAGTCAATCTTCATCCACTAATACATTTTTGGCTCTAGGCTTTATCATGCTTACGAATTATGTAACTGAGAAATTTCGCCATCAGCTGTTCTAAAGTCTTTGTGCTTCCTCTGCTGTCCTTCCAGGTGTCTCTGTCCATGACGGGTATCCTGGCAGCAGACTCAGTGTCTCATACCTTACAAGTTCAACAATGGGACGGAGAGGTGAGACAGGAGTCAAAGCATGCCGCTGACCTTAAACAGCTTGACAATGGAGTCAAGATCCCTCCCAGGTGAACTCACAGCTGTTAGTTTAATAAAGTTATTCTTCTATGTATTTCAGGATGTGCATTTTAAGAAAACTACTGCTTAAAATAATTTTTAAGCAGTACTTTTTTTTAAGTTGCACTCATGCTCACTCACATAGCCAAAGACATAGTGACAGATCTCTGCAGTGTAGTTGTTGGTACAACAAGCAATGTCTTATGTCCATTAAAACACAAGTCTGACCTGAGAACATATCTAACGGCTAATGTTAGCAGCGGCTTTAGTATTTAGGACTGTTGCTCACTGTCTGAAATCATTGAAATCACACATTCAGAGGTTGGTGGGATGTACCGGTAACTTCGTTCTGTAATGTTCACCCGTCCAGTGGGTCAAAATGGAGGAGCACTTGTTTGTTCTGGCTGTAACCAAATTTTCCACTTTTTAATACTTTCCAAATGGACAAAAGAGGTCGAGACTGCTTCACCTGGTAGGTGTGCTTTAAAAAGCTTTCTAGCCTTCAAAAAAATGTTGTTAGCAAAAAGCTTGCGGCATTACCACCCCCCTGTGGTTGTTAGCAGTGTGTTACTATTAGTGTTGTGATACTCAAGACTAGGGCTGCAGCTAACAATTATTTTAGCAATCAAGTATTTCATTAAATATTCTGACGATTAATCAAGTTATCCGATAAGAAATGGGTGTGTTTTGCAGATTTTTCATTTAACTGCTTTATCTTTTTTAATCAATAATAGAAAAATATAAAAGTAAACAAATAATTCTGTCAGTCAGTCATTTTTATACTGCTTAATCTATAGTGGGTTCCGGGGAAGCTGGTGTCTATCTCCAGCAGTCTATGGATGGGAGGCGGGGTACACCCTGGACAGGCTGCCAGTCCATCGCAGTGTAACACACAAACAACCATGAACACACTCATTCACACACCTAAGGGCAATTTAGAGAGACCCATTAACCTAACAGGCATGTCTTTGGACTGTGGGAGGAAGCCGGAGTCCCCGGAGAGAACCCACGCATGCACGGGGAGAACATGCAACCTCCATGCAGAAAGGGAATCAAACCCAGAACCGTTTTGGTGCAAGGCAAAAGTGCTACCCACTGTGCCTCTGTGCAGCCCCTACAAATAATTCAATTCCTTTAAAAAAATAAACACTTTATTGCCTAAAATCTGTAGTGTACACTTGAACATTGGTAGCATACGATGCATCTGCAGCTAAAACCAAAAGTTCTAACATCACAATGTCAAAAGCTCAGCCCTTTCTGGTTGACTTAACGTCAACACAGTGCTAGCCGCCACTCTAGTATAGTGCATAAAGTCTCACTTGCGTATTGCGTTCTGGATTTTAAGAGATATTTTTATCCCAAAAGGCATAATGTTATCCAAGTATATTAAAATAGAAACCTTGGCACGCTGCTGGTGGTGTAGGGGTTAACGCGCGACCACATATAGAGGCTATAGTCCTTGAAGTGGCCGTCCGGGGTTCGAGTCCTGGATCCGGCGACCTTTGCCGAATGTGTCCCCCTCTCTTTGCCCCTCCTTCCTGTCTGCCTACTATCAAAAATAAAGGCCTCTAGTGGCGAAAAAAAAAATAGAAACCTTGTTCTGTACTTAAGTGCCAAGTTACTCTTCCTGTTTTTTTTGTGCAAAATCAGACAAATAATTGCACATTACCTATCAAAAAGGTAATCAGAAAATTTAAATTCAGGCATAATAAAAACTGCCTTTTATATATCGAACCTCACATTCAGTTTCCTCAAGCACGTAAGTGGTCTTGTTCTGCAGACATCTATTTATGGAAGTGGTCGTCAGTAAAATCGCGTCTTTCTGGTCCGCTCTCGAAGTCCAAGTTGATAATAGACATGCGACTTAGCTGTGGGAGTCAGGATCCGCCGCTGCAGTGGATGTTAGTTGTGCAGTACATGCACTGCACTGTTTTCTATTGAGTCTAAAATGATCCTAAACTTTTGAAGCTTTGTGCCGTTTTCTCGTTTTTTGTTTTTTTTTGCCCCTCGCCGAGGCAAATAATTTGCCTAGAGGGATTTTAGTAATCGAGTTGCTTGGATTATTTGAGGAATTGTTTCAGCCTTACTTGAGAGCAGATGTTCAGAGTCATCTTGTCTGTGTCTCGGATGTACTGGACTGAAGATTTTATTTTTTTTTCTCAAGACCATTCAAAGCTGTAGATGCAACACCCTTTTTTTTACTTCAACTTTACTGGAAACTCCAGGATGAATTCACATGAAGCCAATAAAATCTTTTTACCAACGCTGTCATCTGTTCCCCTGCATGCCGAGTATAAGATGATGAGAGGGATGAGAAAATAAGAAGGAGAAACATTTGCCAAGGCAAACATACAAAAGTTTTTTTTCTGTCTGTACAACATGCAGAAACAAAGACCGCTATGTGAGTTGAGTCCTCCACTTGTCACCTTCACTCACTGCCTACAGCTATTGCTGAGTCAGTTAACATTTAGCAGGATGTATGGCCTCTTCAGAGTGCTCTGGTTTCTGTTGAACTTGTTACTAGCTTGTCAGATTTAATGGACAAGTGGCATGAAGGTGAGGATCATCTTACATGCAAGTTGGGGTCCAGCTAAATGTGGCCGAGCTCCTACCTGAAAAAGTTAGTTGTACCAGTACAACAGTTAGTCTGAAGCCTTTTCATAGGTTAGCTTGCTAATGAGCGGCCAGAGGAAGTTTTTCTTTAAATCTTTCCAGCAGCAATTACATTATTAAGTTGACAGCAATGGTCTTGAAAATTGTCTCGTACCTTGATCTTGGACTTAGTCTTGCCTCCCTCATGGTCGTGGTTTTTAGTCTGCCTCCTGGTAGATAGTCTTGACTACAACACTAGCTACTACCTTGTGTAGATGAAAGTAAGAGTAGTAAATGTCCACTAGATGAGTTTGTGGACTTTTATTAATGTTTAGTTATTTCATAGTGAATGCCCAAACCAACCATGTAGTTTCTAGCAGTTTGCCAACGCAACCATTATTACATTTAATCTGTTGGTAGCTTCTCAGTGTCGTCTTCTCCGTTCTCCGTAGTAATGGTGCTCAGAATACATGTAGCCTCTTTTTAATGGTTAAAAATCTTTGGTGCCTTTTTGCCCAATGAGTGACAGAACTTAAATCTCCGAGGTTTTGATCCTCTTTTTGCCCTTCACAGTGGCTGGCGGTGTGAGGTGTGCGACCTGCAGGAGAACATCTGGATGAACCTTACAGATGGTAAAGTGCTGTGTGGCCGCAGGTACTTTGATGGCTCTGGAGGCAACAACCACGCCCTTCTCCATTTCCAGGAGACACGGTACCCGCTTGCTGTCAAACTGGGTACAATCACTCCTGATGGTGCTGGTAAGGAGAGGACACATTTATGTTTTTCTATGGTAAAGGTTGTTGATGGAGAACACATAATCAGTGCATCATGGCCGTTCTGTTTACTGTGGCTGTTTGTAAATGTGTAAATAAATGGTGGAACTAATGACAATTTTGCTAGGTGACTAATCTGTCATTAATTGTCCCAAAACATCTGCTTTCTGTGGGCTCAGCCTCTGTTTTTAGTTCAGTGCATGTTTAAATGACACCTTTTTAAACTTGCTTTAGTGTGCAGGCCTATTCAGGAGAAATTACAGATTCTTTAAAACGCAGTTTGGGATTTGTAGACTTTTTTTGTAGTTTAGGGAAAATAGAAAAGGCAAAGTTAGTCCTTTATTTGTTACGTAAACTACGTCAGTTCATGTAAAGTATGAATTCTGCAAAAGGCCATGTAAAAAATAAACTGGGTTCTGTAAAAAAAAAAATCACAAATTAGGATTTAAGGTGTAGCTGTTCAGTGTAAGATATTTCAGTCAAGGTTCGAGTGGACTGGGTATTTTACATTTTTAATTAAAAGCCTAACTAAGGTTATCCAAACACAACATAAACGGCAAAATAGAAAGTACTCCTGGATCAGTGCTTCTTTGTTCTCTTTGTGTCTCTGCTCTGTTCTCTCTAACCCCCAGTCGGTCGTGGCAGATGGCCGCTCACACTGAGCCTGGTTCTGCTGGAGGTTTCTTCCTGTTAAAAGGGAGTTTTTCCTCTCCACTGTCACTACATGCATGCTCAGTATGAGGGATTGCTGCAAAGTCAACGCCAGTGACTGTCCACTGTCTCTACATGCTCATCCGGGAGGAGTGAATGCTGCAAGTCACTGACTGGATGCAATCTGCTGGGTTTCCTTAGATAGAAAAACTTTTTATCCAATTTGAATAAATAACTGAATCTGACTGTACTGTTCAATGGTTAGGATTAATTGGAATGTATGTACCTGACTTGAAATCTATATGATTCGATTGAACTGACTCAGCCCATTTTAAAGTTACCCACCTTTCACACAATACAACAGGAAACAACACTCTCCAATTATTTTTACCTCTGCCTTCCTCCCTCCCTGTTGGATGAAGTAAGGGGGAGTCAGGTTTAGCCTAAACTGGCTCAGTTATGGTTGAGGTGCAATCACAACTTCCATTTCTGCTACCTGTATGACCCCTTCTCTTTTCCAAGGGTTATAATCAGTCTGACAGAGAGAGGTATCCCAATCCTTGTGGTTTTTAGTATAACAATGGCCCCCAGTGGGCTCTACATGGACAAACATCAGTTTATTATTTTACTCAGTACCCCTACACATAGCCCATTCTAAAATGGCCAAACTCTAACACTCAGTAGTTTATTCTAACCTCCCCAACAACCCCGCACCATTCTAAACCCTTTGTGACGTGCCTTGAGACAACATATGTTGTGAATTGGCTCTATATAAATAAAACTGAATTGAATTGAATTAAAATAGCCGCAGCTTGAGTACCACATTGGATGTAAACTTCAATGTTGTCTTACGCTTTTATTTAACGTTGCTCCTAATGCGTTTACAAATAAAACTGAAACGGTATTCCTTAGCATATTGTTTTTGGGATATCTTATATTTCAAGTCCTGCTCATTCACAGCCTGCCAACCATTGTGGGGTTGTTTGTAGCTGCCCTTAATTCACACTATAGGTATGTTTTTAGTGGCTGAGATGATAAAGGTAATAGAAAACGATGGGGAAAATGTAGCGATGGAAAAAACAAGTCAAGAAAATGTGGGTTAATCATAATCGGAGTCAACATCGCAGTAATCAGGCATTTTCCTGATGTTGTGCAGCCCTATGGCAAACATTAACAATACCAATAAAAACGTATGCATATGATGCACTTACTTTACTCGCTGAAACTAAAGGGTAAAATATTGGGCATTAGGGTATTAGAAATCTTTGCGATGCAGAATAACATTGGAAAATATTGGGATTTCTTAAGAAACATTTATGTGGTTTGACTTGATGGCATTAATATTTAGATTCAGCATTTTTTCATATACAGTCATAGCATAGGTCAACTGATTGTTGCAGCCCTTGTGTAGACTCTATGCATCTGTCTGTACATCATTCTTCTCAGTTTCCACCACTGTTCTGTTTGTCCAGATGTGTATTCATATGATGAAGATGACATGGTGCTGGATTCCAAGTTACCAGAGCACCTAGCTCACTTTGGCATCGACATGATGACCATGGAGAAGGTACGTTTCTTCAGAAAATTTCGTTGTCTGACCAACAGATATGTTAATTTTTCTGTCTTTCTTCCAGTTTCCTAAATCAGTTTGAATTCTTGCAGACGGAGCCATAATAGATGCCAGATAGTAGACTCTGGTCCTCCTGGTACTCATCCGCTCAGATGGGGCTTGCTTTCCCTCATAAAGTACTCATGGATTGTGTTTTGTATGATTTTAAAGGGATATAAAATTTACCTGCGGAGCCAATAAAATAATTACACAGAAGCTCATGTTGCTGTAAATAATCTGCTTGAAGTCTGATGATCATGTAGTCATCTCTTGCTTTGACATTACACTTTAAACGTGTACATATTTTACGTTTAATTTGTGTAGTAATGCTAAGATAATCTATTCAAGCATCTATTGAAGCTACTCTTCATTCGGCTTCTTTCTCAGATTTCCGAGGCACCTGTATGTTTTCTGAATCCCTGCTGCTTTTAATCTCTTTGCCAGCTGCTTCTCTTATGCAGAGCACAGATTGCACTAACGTGGATGCCTAGGATCTACATACCTCTCGCTGTGCACTGTAATGTTGTTGTTGTCTTGCTGATGTATTTCTTCATGTGGCTAATGATGCTGCACAGACAGGCTGTAGGAGAAGTGTTACAATAAAGCAGAAGGCAGATTGCAGCTCTTAGCACTGAGATTTAAAAAAGTTCTCTAGATTTGTTTGACATTCTGTTACCTTTGTATATCCAGACTTGCCCAGCATTGTCTCTTACGCCTCTGAACTTTCTCCTTTCAGACTGAGCGGACAATGACAGAGTTGGAAATTGCTGTAAACCAGCGAGTAGGGGAGTGGGAAGTAATCCAGGAGTCAGGGACCACCCTAAAGCCTCTGTTTGGAACTGGTCTGACTGGTATGAAGAATCTGGGAAACAGCTGCTACCTCAATTCTGTGATGCAAGTGCTCTTCACCGTCCCAGACTTCCAGAGCACGTCAGTATCCTCAAATCATTTACATTCTGGTTTAAATCGTTTTAAATTAACGAGGACACTGTTCATTAATTTCATCCCTTTGTATTCATGCCTTGCAGGTATGTTTCTAACATTGACAAGATCATTGATGAAGCGCCAAGTGACCCAACCCAGGACTTCAAAACTCAAGTGTGAGTTCATTATGTATAACAAGCTTCGAAATTCCCATAAATTGC
The DNA here is from genome assembly GCA_036173005.1 of Crenichthys baileyi. Classification (NCBI taxonomy): domain Eukaryota; kingdom Metazoa; phylum Chordata; class Actinopteri; order Cyprinodontiformes; family Goodeidae; genus Crenichthys; species Crenichthys baileyi. The sequence continues at coordinate 264,966 of JAHHUM010001487.1, forward strand.
CTGAAACCAACTCCGAGTGGAGCAGCAATAAGAGTAAGAAGAAATGTTAGCAGTTTTTAGCAGTTTTTGCAATCCGTCTATGATTGGAATTTCTTTAGAAATTTCACACACATTCCCATGTTTTCATTGACTTTGAAATCAGCTAAACGTAAACATACCAGAGTATGGAGGGTGTAGTTTTTTTTAAACAATCTGCTTTTATTTTTCAGGATGCTTATCCAAAAAAAATCCAAAAATACATCCCTTTTATTTATGAGCCTCCTTAATGATGCATGCTGAAAGGGCGTTGATGTCTATTTTGCTTGTTCTTCACAGAGCCAAGCTCGGCTATGGCCTGTTGTCAGGGGATTACTCCAAACCCGCTCCAGATCCTGGAGATGAAAACGGTGCATCTGAACCCAGGGTGAGAAGAAGAAATCACATCTCGACAATCTTAAGATGCTCATTTTGGGAATTGGAGATAAAAAATATTTGATCTAAACCAGTACAGTTTCTATTCTGTTTGTGCTTTTCCCGTAGGGTGACCAAATTGGGATAGCACCGCAAATGTTTAAAGCACTTGTTGGGCGGGGCCACCCAGAGTTTTCTACCAATCGACAACAGGACGCTCAGGAGTTTTTATTGCACTTCATTAACATGGTGGAGGTAAAGCTACTCTCTGTCCTTTCTTTTTCCTTTTAGTCCTCAGCTTCCCAGTTAAATAAACACACCTTTTTTTTACAGAGAAACTGTCGATCTGGATCCAACCCATCTGAAGCCTTCAGGTTTCTGGTGGAGGAGAAGATAGTTTGTCAGCAGTCACAAAAAGCCAAGTACACACAGCGTGTGGATTACATTGTACAGCTGCCCGTGCCCATGGACCAGGCTACAAACACAGGTAAGGTGCTGATAGGCCGCCGTGTTGCTCTTAATCTTCAGTTTAATTACATTCATCAAATCCGTATGTCATTTACATGATACAGATTTTACCTTAGTCTCGAGAATGCTCTAAATACGACATTTTAGTTGTAGGTTTTTATAATAGTTGTTGATTTTCTGACTCCCAGAAGAGCTTCAGGAGGCAGAGCACCGCCGTGAAGAGGGGGATTCATCAGCACCGACGGTGCGAGCACAAATCCCCTTCTCAGCTTGTATGGCAGCTCTCAGCGAACCAGAGATGCTCACAGACTTCTGGAGCTCAGCTGTCCAAGCCAAAACCTCTGCTACCAAGTATGAAGCAAGACAGCCTCACATAAACTGACACCGAGGAACTAGAAGAGGGTTTAAAATGTCTTTATCTGTGTCATCTCTTCTCTTCTGTCAGAACAACGCGCTTTGCCTCCTTCCCTGACCACCTGGTTATTCAGATTAAGAAGTTCACCTTCGGCCTTGACTGGGTGCCTAAGAAACTTGGTGAGCAAAGATACTGTTTGGTATTTGTAGGAAGCAGAATAAATCCATATATTTCCAGCTCAAGTATGTATATTTTAATTAGTTTGGAAAGTTTGAGATTGAACAAAAAGTCTTGGGCTAGACTGTGGTGAATGTTTAAGATTTCCGAGCAACTCCTACTTGTTCCAGTTTCTCACTGCAGAAATATTTACGTCTTGGAAATAGATGCTCTGGCTATTTTTGCAATTCCTTTTACTGTCACAGCTGACTTACAGTTTGCTTCAGTACAATTTCTGCCCTTGGTGCTTACAGGAAATGGAGTTTAGTGATGCAGACAATGGAAAAATAGCGTCATAGGCAGTTGGATGAATCAGATATGCAGTAAAAAAAAAACATCTATTAGGCATCACTTATGGTAAAATATTCATTCTTTACTCTGATACCTCTAAATAAATTCCAGTGTAATCCATTACCGTATTAGGAGATCGAGTCCAGCTATGTGTAATTTAATTTCATTATAAATCCAGCTGTTCTGTGAAGGCCTCAGAGGTTTGTTAGAGAACATTATTGAACAAACACCATCTTGAAGACCAAGGAACACAGCAGACATGTCAGGGAGAAAGTTGTGAAGAAGTTTTAATAATGGTTAGGTTGCAAAGCAAATAAGGTTTTGGCGTAACACGAGAGAATCTGCTGGCCGGACACAGAAAACATGTAAAAGGATGTGCTCTGGGTAGATAAGACTTAAATGAAACTTGGTGGCCTTCATGCAAAATGCTGTTTATGCCAGAAAATGAACACTGCATATCACCTTGAAGAGACAATCTCATGGTGAAGCTTGGTGTTGGCAGCATTATGCTATGTGGATTCCTTTTTTTTCAGCAGGGACTGGGAAGCAGGTGAGAGGTGATAAGAAGTTAGATGAAGCTAAAGACAGGGAAGAAATCCTGTTAGTGGCTGGAGAAGATATGTGACTTGGCTGGAGGTTCATCTTCCATCAGGACCACAACCCTAAACATGCAGCCAGAGCTACAAATGGGATAGTTTAGATCAAAGCATATTGCTGTTAGAATGTCCTAGTCAAAGTCCTGTCCAAAATACAGTTAAAAATCTGGGGCAAGACCTAAAAATTGATTTTGCACACCAGTCTTTTCAGATTTTATTTGTAAAAAAGATAAAAAGTTGATTTTTGAGGGATGGGTTCTTGTCTTCGAATCAGTTTCTTTCCCCATAAAAAAAACTCCCAGTTTCTAACAGTGGTGGTAGACAAGGAGTACAAAAGAGGATATACTCTGCAACACCCAATAAATCACTCCACCTCTTACCTTTTTGATGATGCATAATTCATTTGTTTTGGCCCAGGTCTACTGAAAGTCATCCCTTCTTTTCGAGTAAACTGAATTTCTCTCGACAGATGTGAGCATCGACGTTCCCGACACCCTGGACCTCAGCGCGTTGCGTGCAACCGGCCAGCAGCCAGGGGAGGAGCTTCTACCAGAGGTGGCCCCACCCCCACTCATGACCCCAGATGTGGAGGTCAAAGGTATCCAGGGTTCGCATGGCATCGAGGACGACGACTCCCTCTACTCCCCACTGCTGTGTCAGTCTGTCTGTCCTTTCTGCTGTTTTTCTCCTCCTCCTGCCACTTATTTGTCCTCACTTGTTTTCCTTCTTTTCCTTTTTCTACCTTTTCTGTTTCCATCAGTCCGTCCGTTGCCTTTTTAGTTTACTTTTTCATCCTTTAAAATTTATTTCAAATTAAACTAAGGTTTTTTTTTTTTTTTTTTTACCAGTTTTTATTTTTTGATGTCCTTAATTGGTAGTTTAGAAAAATGGAAACTAGTGAATACATTTTTAATAAAACACATCTGAGTAATTCAACTGTTTCCTGTCAATTTTATCCCAGCTCCAGTCCTCGATGACTCTACTGTGTCCCAGTTGTGTGAAATGGGATTTCCGCTGGAAGCCTGCAGGAAAGCAGTCTACTACACTGGGAACACTGGAATTGATGCTGCCATGAACTGGATCATGAGCCACATGGACGATCCTGGTGTGTAGAAACTGGGAATTTTCCAGGCAGCATTCTAAGTGGGCCCTTCGGTGTTCATGTTTCTGTCTCCTGGTTATCTGCAGACTTCTCTGCACCCCTTGTGTTGCCCGGCAGCAGTTCTGGACCCGGAACCACTCCCACAGAGAGCCTCTCTGAAGAGCACCTGGCAACTATTGTCTCCATGGGCTTCAGTCGAGATCAGGCAACCAAAGCGCTCAGAGCAACGGTTAGAATCACACTGTCCATTTTATTTTGAAAAAATGATCACGTCTTCATTTGGAAAATTTGCCTGGTTGTGTTGATGAATTTCCTCAGCTTTAATTCACTCAATTCAGTTTATAAAAGGAACATTTAATGAAGTTTTTGCTCTGTTTTCACTTTCTTATGTGTTGAAAGATTTCCAGGCTTTCTGGTTCTATTCTGATACTTTTATTTGGACCTGTGCTGCTTTTTCACAAAGCTTCATTTATTATAGTGCATCTCTAAACAAAACAACCAGAATACCATAAAACATGAAAACATAAAACAAGTAGCCATGATATCACAATAAAATAGAAAACCCTTTAATCTTATTGTTCTTTTTTGGTTAAAAACCAATGGCATAAAACGTAGTACAAACTTAACTATTTGTTGTAAAAAAATAATTTTTCCCTACATTTCCTTTGTTGCATTTATGGGAATAAAAGCCCAATGTAACAATTTGAGAAGCATTAAAAAGCTCCACCAGTGGGTGAACTGTTGAGCTCAATATTTGCTGTATTTTAGAGCTGGGCGATAAAATGATAGCAATATATATATTGCGATATACTTTTTTCTCCGTAGACATATGAGAAAGGGTCGATACAGACCTTCAATATACAGATAAGATAAATAGCCATTGATTATAAGAGTTGCTCCGACCTGGACCAATCATATGGCTGGAATAGAGCCATGCAACGTTACGTTGACACAGACAGCACAGTAGCAATCAGACGCTAACAGCTAATGCTTATGCAGCTGTAGCCTCTAACTTCAGGTAACAGGTAGGACACTGGAAAAGAGAAAAGAAATGAGTTCCCCAAAGACGAAAAGACGTTAGACCCAGCGAACGACATCAAGCACATGTTCTGACAAAATCATACCAACAATCTGTTTGACCACCTTAACCAGTGCCACACACTGGAGCACGCAGAATGTAAAACTTTACAATCCCAGACGAGAGCGAGTGCTAAGCCCAAGCCACCTCTCCTCTCATCTACCCGAAAACAAGGCCGGTACAGCGGCAATAAACGACCATAGAGTCGGCTTTCTCATGCCTTCTGCTAAAAAATCGAAGCGACAGAGAAATCACAAAGGCAGTAGTTTATTGTGTTGCAAAAGAAGATTGTAGTTTAAAATATACCTCTTTTAAACTTTTTAGGTTTTTACCTTCAGGTCGGCGCTACAGAGCGTTTGCTAAAACCAGCCACCACAGAGACAGTTTCTTCCTCCAGGCTCTTTCTCTGATCACTTAACAGGTCCAGAACAGCACCATGCATACTTGGACTGATTTCACATCATGTTCTTTTATAAAGACACTTGTGTATGTATGGATATTTAAAATATGTTTTTTTATTTCCATTCATATTGACAAAAAGAAAATCTTCACTGAGAGCAAAGTGTACCGGAGTCATATTCCTTATTTTTGTGCACAAATGTTGCAATAAAGCTGATTCAGATTTTATTTATCCAAACAGCTGAAGAATGTTCAATGACATAAATTTTTAAGTCAAAACTAACCTTCTGATATCTTCAAATCTCACTTCATAGTACCAGGGAACGTTAAAGATTGACAAAAATAGTGATTCGTTTTATATTGTGATATACACTCACCGGCCACTTTATTAGGTACACCTTGCTAGTACCGGGTTGGGCCCCCTTTTGCCTTCAGAACTGCCTTAATCCTTCATGGCATAGATTCAACAAGGTACTGGAAACATTCCTCAGAGAGTTTGGTCCATATTGACATGATAGCATCACACAGATGCTGCAGATTTGTCGGCTGCACATCCATGATGCGAATCTCCCGTTCCACCACATCCCAAAGGTGCTCTATTGGATTGAGATCTGGTGACTATGGAGGCCATTTGAGTCCAGTGAACTCATTGTCATGTTCAAGAAACCAGTCTGAGTGATTCGTGCTTTATGACATGGCGTGTTATCCTGCTGGAAGTAACCATCAGAAGATGGGTACAATGTGGTCAGAAAGGGATGGACATGGTCAGCAACAATACTCCAGTAGGCTGTGATGTTGACACGATGCTCAATTGGTACTAAGGGGCCCAAAGTGTGCCAAGAAAATATCCCCCACACCATTACACCACCAGCCTGAACCGTTGATACAAGGCAGGATGGACCAATGCTTTCATGTTGTTGATGCCAAATTCTGACCCTACCATCCAAATGTCGCAGCAGAAATCGAGACTCATCAGACCAGGCAACGTTTTTCCAATCTTCTATTGTCCAATTTTGGTGAGCCTGTGCGAATTGTTGCCTCAGTTTCCCGTTCTTAGCTGATAGGAGTGGTAACCGGTTTGGTCTTCTGCTGCTGTAGCCCATCCGCCTCCAGGTTCGACGTGTTGTGCGTTCAGAGATTCTCTTCTGCATGCCTTGGTTGTAACGAGTGGTTATTTCAGTTACTGTTGCCTTTCTATCAGCTTGAACCAGTCTGGCCATTCTCCTCTGACCTTTGGCATCAACAAGGCATTTGTGCTCACAGAACTGCTGCTCACTGGATATTTTATTTTTTCAGACCATTCTCTGTAAACTCTAGAGATGGTAGTGCGTGAAAATCCCAGCAGATCAGCAGTTTCTGAAATACTCAGACCAGCCCGTCTGGCACCAACAACCATGCTACGTTCAAAGTTACTTAAATAACCTTTCTTCCCATTCTGATGCTCGCTTTGAACTGCAGCAGATCGTCTTGACCATGTCTACATGCCTAAATGCATTGAGCTACTGCCATGTGATTGGCTGATTAGAAATTTGCCTTAACGAGCAGTTGGACAGGTGTACCTAATAAAGTGGCCAGTGAGTGTATATCAATATCGACTGATGTGAAAAATATTATCGTGATAGGATTTTTTTCCATATCACCCAGCCCTACTGTATTTTATTGTATAATCCACTGAAATTGGGAAAAATTCAAGGGAACTGGACTATTTAAAGACAAAAGAAGGTACAACAGCCTTAAAATACTGCACCTGCACAATTTTAACATTGTATGCAAGATATGTCCAATTAAAAAGTTCTAAAATCTTACAAGAACATTTTTGGCAAAGGACTAGTAATGTAGATTTGAAAATTTTGGTTCAAAACACCAGCTTTCATGAAGAATGATGGAAATTGTCGTGTTTTTAGATCTGCATTTCAGTCGGTGGTTTGCAGCTACAAAACACTAGGCTAAAAAATTTTGAGATTTATGATCGTCTTAGAAAATATCTTAGGAAACATTTAAGAGACTCAATAAAGGTCTTTTTGTCCATTGAATTTGTCAAACATTTTGTCATACATAATACTTAGCATATCTCTGTTACAGAGTAACGTCCTGGACCGTGCAGTGGACTGGATCTTCTCCCACCTAGATGACCTAGAATCCATGGACGTGTCTGAAGGTGGTCGCTCAGCTGCTGAGAGCGAGGGTGGCAGGGATCCTCCACCGGGACCTCGCGTCAGAGATGGACCAGGAAGTGAGTTTATGAGAGCGTAGCGGTCAGAATTACCTGTTTTCTCACACCGTCTCCCTCACAGGCTGTCTGTGAATGACTGCTGAAAATTAGACACTAGCTTTGTTTATGACTGAATGTTTATTTTCTTCCTATTAAGAGTACGAGTTGTTCGCATTCATCAGTCACATGGGGACGAGCACTATGTGTGGCCACTATGTCTGTCACATCAAGAAAGACCAACAGTAAGTCATTATATATGTTGCTAACTTTTAAAGGTTCTTTTATACAGCTAAAGGTTGGGCCTATTTGGTGCAAGTTTAAACCAGGGATGATGTGATAGATTTTTCATGGAGCTGGCAAGCCAAGAAAAGGGCGCATGGGTGTATGGTTGTGGTTATCAGGCATCTGTCAGTCAAAACAATAAATGAAGGTCCCCACTTACTGATCTTAGTTGTTATTGATCCCAGTCCCTAAGCCCATGGAGGACAATCCCAGGGCTGCTGTGAATATCAGGTTTTTTTTATATTTGTCTCTTAGGCCAATTGGATTCTTTAGATGTCTGGATCTGTGAACATAATTGCCCTGAAGGGCATATATAAAGTATCCAGTGCCTCATTTAGTTTGAGAGAAGTTGCATTTAGGTTTTGCATGATTCTGGGTTGTCTTTTCAACTGCTTGGGATTTAGGGTGTACTCTTCACAGCATGATGGCACATAGTGAAACAGTCTGTGTGGTTGCCCTTGAATAGCTATAGGTGGTCAGCTGTACATCACACATACTGGGTATCTGCACAATACGACCATCCAGCCTCATGCAAACACAAATCCAACCTCTGTTAAAGCCATTATAGCCCTTTAATGCTGTGTATTGCATCTATGGGTCAGATTTTCTGCCTAATTGTTGGACCCTCTAGTAAGAGCCTGGAGCAAATCACTCAACTCATTACGCTGCCACTTCTGTCCTCTGGCGTCACTCTAGATGTACCAGGTTCTTTCAAATCGAATAATATGTACCAAATTATGTCTAAATCCGACTATTCCATCTGGATGCTTAACTGTTTTTATATCTTTTCCATTTTATATTTTAAACTTAAGCATTAGATAAAATACAGTTGCATCTCAGTAAATTAGAATAACTTCCTGAGATAAATTATACTAATTTGTTTACTGTAAAGTTTATTTATGTCACTTTTTCTACTTATAAGATGAAACTTGCATTATGTAGATTCACTACAAAGTGATATATTGGTTTAACAATCAGTTTTAACAAGTTAGTTGTTAAAAGGAAAAGGAATAGTTTGGATGCATTCAGAATGCTTTACCCATGCATGGAAAGTTGAGTGGAGGGAAAAAAGTGTTGTAAAACAGGGTGCAAAGCAATATTGATAACCACAGCCAATAGGGGATTGTGAAGCACAGCCCATTCAACAGTTTGATGGATATTAACAAGGTGTGAATATCAGGTGGAGTCAGTGCTTCAAGAGCCACTGCACACAGTTGAATCAGGGACATAGGCTGAAGTCTGCCTATGTCCATGGTGCTTTAATAGTCTACTATTAAAGCACCTCATTGATGTAGTAAATCAGACTACAGGAGCCCTGACCAAGTGTTCAATGCACATGCTACTCAGTGAATGGACTTCTTTTCAGTAGGCTAACATTTCTGCTTTTTTGTCTTGTGTTATAAACTTATTGAGAAACTGAATTTTGCGTTTTTGTTAGCTTTGAGCTAAATTAACAGAAGTATACACTGAAATGCCCCACTGTGTGGCCTAAATCTATAAAAGTTAAATTTTTTTCTGTTTAATTTGCTCTCTAAAATAGATGAACTGTTAAGTTTTTACCATTTCATTTTTTCTTGTGGAGCACATTTTTATCTATAAAAAGTGCTACATAAATGAAAATTACTTGGTCTGTAAATATTCAAAACAGTCTTGATAAAATCTGAGAATCATGGAAATCTTAAAGTTGCGCAGTAGGGGGCACCAAAGTTCACATAAAAATAATATATCCTCACAATCGCTTCTTCTCCAGGATTTAAAAATATTTTTCTCTTTTTTTTTGATTCATTGGGTGATATGTTTGTGGTTTTTTTTGGATTTTGTTTTCATAGATGGGTCATCTTCAACGATCAGAAGGTTTGTGCTTCAGAGAAACCTCCCAAAGACCTGGGCTATCTTTACTTCTACCGTAGAGTGGTCGTCTGAGGCGAACCGGCGTTCCCCTTCAGGAGAAGAAGACGCCAACAAGACACACAACAGCAAGCTCTTACAAATGCTGTGGCACGCTTCACAACTGACAAACATGTAAATACATCAACCTCTCAGATTGCTTATAAACGCAGTTAAATAAATTGGTGCAAATGTACAGTGGTTTGGGGGGGGGGGGGTGTTGCTGTTTCTCTGTATCCACTGATAACAAAAGACTCAGGTTGTCACCAGAGCAACTTTGAGTCAAACGAGAACTAATCAGAGACCTGTTGTAGCATGTGATCCGGGTTCTACTCAGAAAAATTATTCACATGGTTCGGAAAACTCGCTTGATGGAACGAACACCCCAAACATGCAACTGACTCGGACCCGCTGAGTTTGCGGAAGTGCTTATCTGTCCCGACTATTGATTTCCACTGCCATCAGTAGTCACAGCCTCTAGGCATTAAAATGTAAGCGGTCGCTTTCAGACCCACTTTCTTGTTTGACTGGAAAATTGCACCAATTTAGTTAAACTCCACCTCCTCTACCTGTTTAAGTGCTAAAAACATAATACGAAAAAGAGTATAAAACAGTAAAAATACCAAATCAACATGTTCTCCTTAAGCGTTCGGTGAAGGTGATACTTGGATGTTTTACTTTGTTCTTATTTTGGAAACAAATGCTTTGTTACTTCTGCTGTGAAAAATAAAGATTTCTCTCCGTCAGTCCTATTCTTCAGTGTTTTTCAACTCCAGCTCATTTATTGTCTACTCCTCATTTCTTGGCTTTTTCATTTTCTGACTTCCCGTTTATGACCAAATGAAAGCAAAAACAAATTTACTTACGAAATAAAGCATAATGGCTCCGGGTTCGTTGAGCTCTGTAAGAAGAGTTTACAGAATGCCAGGCCTTGAATGCAAGAAAACAGGCATAAATAGCAAACCCACAGAGAGCTGGGGTTTAGATTGGCCCACAACTTTCCAAGTGCTGCTTTCTCTTCAGAGCTCTTCCGCCTTCTACACTTTTTGCATCCTTGCACACTTGTTTCGATGAACTGAGTTACTGAGAGAACGAAAAGAGGTTTTTACCCTCAATAACGGCATTAAAGACTAAACACCAAACGTGGATTTAAGGTGAGGTCTCAATCCAAATTGTTTGATTTACTTGATTTGTAAACCTAAAATGTTTGAGTTTCTCGATGCACTTTTGTTCGGTTACGGAGTTTAAACAGAGCAAGGGTTAAACTTAATGCTATATGTTCAATCAAGAGTTTCTCCACCTTATTTTCCTGCCAAGTATAAAATCTGCCTACATGTTCTGCTCCAACTACCAGTCATTTTAATTTTGGCTAATTAAACTCTTAAATATTGCAGCAGATATTCTTCAGGTATTGATTGATTTTCAGTTTTAACTGACCAGATTATAATTATATGCAGAGTAATGGGCAGAAAATGAACATTTTTGATGCTATATTTTCATCATCTGGATGATGAAAATCTACTCTGAAACCTTTTTAATTTGAAATACATTTAGGAACCTTGATAAGTGCTTTGATAAAAATGTTTTTATGAGCATTTTCAATAGAAATGTATTTTTTGTTCATAGTAAAATTGTTTTAAACTTATTTTAGATGGCGGATTTGATGACGTTTCCGTACCGGAAGCATCATAGTTGAAGAAATTTTAAAAGAGAAAAACTTGCCTTTTTTTATATTGTATGACCATTTCAACATTGTAAGTGTATTAGCAGATTTAACTTCACAGCAGTACTTTGACCCACTATTCGATCTTTACTCTGACGGAGAAATAACTTTTTTTTTTTTACCGTGTCCTGTCCAGCAGAGTAGCGCTCAGAATTGTTGTCTGAGTGCCAAGAAATTGCCCAACAGATTTACTTTCACAAGCGGAGCATCACAGCTATTGCTTTAAAGCTCTGCTTGATATTTATTAAATAAACTTTATTATAAACTTCTTTGGGAATATTTCAATTGTTACGGACACGGAGACTGAAATGAAAAGGAAAACAGAAGCTTGACAAAGAGAGAGATGGGGCAAAAGGGAAGAAGGGGAAAAAAGGAGGAGAGAGCGGAGGAGAGAAAGAAGGATGAATAGAATGAAAGATTACAACCCGCTTGGTTATACACAAATTAGCACACGGTATTTATGAATGTAAAATGTACTTACTGAGAAGTTCAGCCCAATATAGATCATCTGTGTATCTATCAACACCTGTGTGGACGCGCTTTGTATACAAGGTTTCTCCACAGAAATATGCAATAGTGAGTGTGAGGACCCACCGACCTGCCCCGTGGTCCCCGGGCGGACACTGAGGAGATCCGAGCCACAGACATCCAAAGGCCCCCCAAAGCACAGGAACCCCAGGAGAACCACCGCCGGGACCACCGCAACCCCCCCAGAGAAGAGCAGTGGAGAGTCCCGGGGGAGCCACCCTGCAGCGACAGTGCAGAAGCCCCAGGGAACCGCAGCGACGAGCCCACAGGCCCCGCCGGCAGCCGTCCAAGCCCGAGGAGATCCAGCCATGGACCCAGAGACCCAAGACCCCGCGACACACCACCCCCAAGGCAGAGGCCTGACAGAGCCCAGGGGTCCAGGCTCCGGCAGGCAGCCACCGGGAGTGAGCCAGCACACACCAAAGCCCCCAGCCCCGGACACCGAGAACCACAAGTACACCAGCGGGCAGAGACTCCAACCACCGGCAGGCAGGGTGGGGGGGAGGAAATAGGCCCCTCATAATATTGGGGGGCCTAAGCTGATCCAAGAGAGGCAGAAGTCAAAGACCCAACCTGTCACAAAAAAATAAAAATAAAATAAAAACAGGCATTCACAGTCACAGTCAACCACTCCCATCCTCATCCACACATAAAATCACTTGCTCCCAACGTAGAGACAAATAACAATGGACGTCATACACTCACTCACACTCCCCATGCCTACTCTATACTCCAGGGTCCGGGCGTCGGCAGCCCCTAGGGGCAACCAGCCCCCGGACCCAGGAGGTGGTCCCCTTCCCTCCTGGGGCAGAGACAGGCAGACAGGCCCAGACCCGGGCGGTCCCGGCCCCGCCCAGAACCCAGTCTCCAACAACCCCCATCCACCTTCGGAGAGGGGGCTATGTACAAAAGAGGGGTCCAGATGGCCCAAACCAGCCCGCCAACCAGAGCCGCCCCAGGACGGAGCAGTCCCGACCCCCTAACGAGCTCCGATCCCGACCCCATGAGTCTCCCACCCCCAGTGAACCCCAACATGAGCCTCGCCACAGGGCCACCCCCAACAGGGACACCGATATGGAACACATACCCCCGAACCCAAACGCCACGAATCCCCCCCCCGCCGCATAAACCTTAACAAAGTGAAACCAGCATATGTTACATGTTTTAATGTAGAAAAGTAAATGGAGAAAGGAAGGAAGTAGAGAGTAGCTTGGTGGTTAGGGATCACATGTTTGGTAAAGCGCTCTGAAACAGAAGCTGTGTCGGTAAAATGGAAAAAAATACTTGCTTTCACTATCTGAACTGCTGCATTTATGTTCTTTTTTTTTAATGGTGCAACATCCAGCAACTAGAATGAAGACAATCATCTTGTTTGGGTTGGGTGAGTAAGTTTACTTATGAAAGCAATTTTTATACTGGTTATCAGTCCTCGGAAGCTTAAACCAACAATGTTTAATAAAAAAGAAAAAAAATATTTTCTTTCACTGTCCTCTCATTTCTTCAGTGCTGGGAGCGCTCTCTGCTGCAGGCAAAGTCTTCTTTGCAGAAGTTGGGCAGAAGGTCACCATAGAGTGTGGTGGCGACAGCTTCAAATCTAAAGTGGAATGGAGTCGTGATACACTGATAATAAGACTCTTGAAAAAAAGTGGTTTTCGTTCCAAAGGTTCCTACAAAATTAGTCAAATCAAAGTACTTTGAAGCACATTTTTGAATTTGTGTATTATTAAATACCTAATTATGCCATATATATATGTTCTTTATGTTAGGACAAAGTCCAATTGCAAAAAGGTCAAAGCTTTCTAACGAAAAAGACCTGGAAATCTCCAATGTTATGGAAACAGATTTTGGAAAGTTCACATGTTATGTGGATGATCTTCATAATGAACACGTTCTGATAGTGTTTTCAGGTGAGTAGAACACCCAGGAAAAATAAAAAACCTACAGTAAGTAGAGAGCCAGCACTTACAGTTATGATTACATTTATATATTGAAAACACAGCTATTGTGAATTAATGGAACATCAAAGGATGAACCAGCTGGGAATATTAAACGTGTTTCGGTTTTAGTCCCTCAGAGGTTAGCTGCTCAGGGAAAAAGGGTTGCAATAATTACAATTCCTGTGTACTACAGCTTTATATTGGTAAGGAGTCACCACTGCACTGTTAAAAACTAAAGGTTGGCATAGAAAACTTCAGAATAGGAGCAGAAACGAAAGAAAATCTTGTTTAAGTAATTTTTTAAACTTGTCAAGTTTGCCTTGTTTTTCTGTGGCCAACAAAAATATGTTGTGTCGTCATTATTCCTGCATCCTGCTTTTACACATTTGGATTTCACATTAATGCTTTGAGATGCAAGAGATGCTTTGAACCTGACTTGGCTAAAACTACTTTCCACTTGCAGTCCAAGTGTGCGCAACAATTTTTTAAGCCTGTGAGGGATTAAAAACAGAAACAAGTTTGTGCTTGAACATCTCATGTTCTTTGCTTCTGGTGTTTAGAAGCTGTACATGACGGTTTGTTATTTACCTAGCAAATAATTGTTACAAAAAGTACTGATAGTACTGATAAATACAGTCCAATGGTCACGTCAGTTTCAGAACCATGAGTTTAAAGCATTTAACCTTCATATCTAGGTGGTCAGGTAATTATTAAGTATAGAAAAAAGGATAATAAAAAAAGCCAATAGAATGACATCATTGCAAAAGTACTCTGTCGTGACACAGTAGTGCATGTACATTTTACACCACTCATCCCAGTACATGCACACTATACAAGATGAAGCTGCATTATAAGCATCATGCTCCATAGACACTCAAGGATTTGGTGTTTCGCTAAATGCACCTAATTTCCTCACATTTAGACCTATGTTAAAGTATGTGTTTAGATGCATCAGCATATGTGACAGGATAACAAAGAGTGTCAGCAGCTTTAGGATGATTCTCACTGTATCTTGTTTCTGTTTCCCCATCTCTAAACCAGTCCTGGTTAATCCCTCTGGTGCTCTAGAGGTTGGCGCTCATGCTACTCTGGAGTGTCAGGTCAGAAGTCCGGACAATGCCGACATAGTCAAGTGGCAGGCACCCAATGATTTAGCAGTGCATTCACAGAAAGTTGATCTCAAATCTGTTGATTCCTCACATAAAGGGATTTGGCAGTGTAAAGTGTCCTATGAAGGGGACACATTCACCAAAAATATAACCATCGATGTAAAAGGTAGGATGTTTTTACTAAAATATAACCCTGCCTTTGAAAGTTTGCATCACAGTAAAAGCAATCTGTGTCCAGAAGGAAAAAGATGTTTTTTGTTTTTCAGATCCTGATCCAGAACCAACAACTCCTCCATTAACAAACAAAGCCCCAAATTCAAAGAACAGGCAGAATTCAACTGGTAAGAATTTGTGTTTCAGTTATTTTACTTGTTTTTGAATTTCTCTAATTTTAATCCGCTTCTCCCTGTGGTCTGACGTCTTTTGCTCGACCAGGTGGCTCGACCAAGAATTGGTCTAAAGACACGGTACTTCTGGGGCTGATTTGGTGGATTTGGGTTGCAATCGGAGCTGGAGGCCTGGTTGTTATCATCCTGATCGTCGTCGTCATTGTCGTGTACAAGAGAAACAAAAGAAGGAAGGTAAATGTGGAAAATTAGCCTGATAATTTGTGTCTGGCAGGTAAAATGAAGGGAATAAAATCTGTATTTTGTAACAAATTTTTACAGCGGAAATTTCTGAGGATGAAGAAGGCCCAACTCTCAAAGAATCCCAAGACGTACTGCCAGTGTGTGCGGTAAATGCTCCCAACACACCACTATCAATTATAACATCCCTTTACCTCTGTCTCTTTTAATCTCTATCTGCTGTTCTAGTAGACTCGGCTCATTTTATACAAAATGACCTTCGCTTTTCTCTGCTCCTTTTACCGAGCACTTCATTATTGAGCCGTAATTAGTGTGAAAACTTCTCTTTACTCTCTTTATCACAGCCAAACAGCTGCAGCAAAGCCGCAGCAAGGACGCCGGAGAGAGAAGCCGTCAGCCCTGCCGCTTCAACCTCTGCTGCAGGAGTGACATGAAAGAAGGAGGAAGGAGAGATAAAGAGAGAGAGGAGGAGGAGGCAGGGAGATGTAGATAAAGAGAAGGAGAGAACAGAACAGCGGAGAGTGAATGCAGCATGAATGTAAATGAGCGTCTGAATGAAAATATAATCAAATGTAATGCTGGCAGCACTTTGAGCTTTTTCAGCAAATACTGTACAGGCAATGATCTTGCTAAACACCGTATGCCTCATGCTGTCTCTGTTTTTTAAACAACCTTCATGTTTATCCCTAATTACCCAGCCCTAAGAATCTAAAAGTTCAAACATCCGGACTGAGGAGCTCCTGCTCTTCCATACTCTTATGCTTATTTCTCCTCATTTATACTGCTTGTTAACATATTTTGTCATTTCGTCTTTGCTCAAACTTGTTACCTGTTGTTTGTTGTTGGTTGTAAATAAAGATATTGAAATTTTGCTTCAAATTGTGTCCAATTAATAAATCAGGTGGAGACCCAGATGATTAACTTCTATATCCATGTAACTCAACCGGGAGGCCTCCATCGGTCCGATAAAATCACAATATCACAAATCAGTTTCCACACGCACGCGTGGCTGATTACACATTGTTTTGTGTGTCTCCCCAGTGTGATCATGCATGAAGTTATATGGCTGTTTAATCAATGGACAAAGTCTATGTGGAGCTGTATACTGAAGGGATATTTCAATTCAAGCAAAGTAAATGAAAAATTGTTGGGAACGAAAAGCTTCAGAAGCTCTTTCAGCACAACCTTAAACAATAACGTGTCTCTTCATTTAAAACACTGTAAACTGGGCCTATACTGGAAGTTCCCACAACTGGTGCAGTAAGACACAGGTGTTGACCCCAGTGCAGCTCCACATGCAATAAAACACCTGTTAGACACACACAAACGCACACTAAAAATAGTGACATATATGCTAAAGAGTTAAAATATAATATCTTACACAAGCTAAAATGTAATCCATTTTTGTCAGCTAATAACTTCTTCCAGTTGATTTTGCTGCTTTGTCTGTATTTATTCTTAATCTAAGGGATCCATTTGGCTCAAATCAGAAAGGATTAGATCACAGAGATGTCTGACTTCCTGTGTGTGTGTAACTGTGTATGAACAAGACCGCGTCACAGCATACAAGCTGCCAAATGTCAAAGCTGAACTCATTGCTGTAACTGAGAACATCACAAGTGAGTAACTCCTAAATATTCTCTCTTTCACATACAGCTTTATTAGAAGACAGTAGAACTTTTTTAAAAAAGGTTTTTTTTTTTTGATGGAGAAAAAATCGGAAAGT